>JAJOOH010007606.1:0-48750 GCA_029582605.1 Solanum gracilifrons | reverse complement strand
AGAAAGCCTTGAATCCAAAGCCCTAGCTCCCACTTCTTCTTCTTCTTAATGGAGGATTGTAGAGAGGGAAATGTTTTAGGGATGGGAATTGAACTAATGGTATCTAGGAAATAATATATGTCCTTTGGAAGAATGGTCCAACACTTAGAAAAAAAATAGGAGGCGGGTGAACAGTAAAAATGGTTTCTGGAAATTGCATTTCCTGCCGGACAGACTTTACGAAAATGGGGATAACTTCTTCGTCCGAACTCCGAATGAGATGAAACGAAGTGCGTTAGGTAGATAACTCAAAGGGCTTTCCATGGATATATTATTGGCCACCCAAATAATTTGTGTGCTAGGAGATATGACCCTCCAAAGTAGACCCTCGAAAAAGGCTTCACTTGGAAATTTCGGATTTTGATACGGTTGCTCTAAAATTTGGGTTAGACCCATTTCCCACTCAATTTGACCCCCTAAACAAGAATATGAAGTCGGATTTTCGAAAAACAAAATGGATCTTTTTATATACAGCTAAACAAGTTTCCGGTAACTTCCGAAGCACATTTTTAAGAACTTTTTGGGTCAAATTCAAATATAATCATTTCATTAAGTTCTCGACTCCAAACTCACATGTGAGGCTCTAGTTTCACTCTATCATTTTCCGGGTCGTTACAGCCACGACTCAGGGGTACCCCCTAGACGTAACTCGACGTACTTGACCCCGAAGGAGTCTCATACAAGCCCTTAGCATACATAAACATAGGAAATGGAAATGATGCAGAATTTAAAATTTTACAATCAAAGTCTTTCTTTCATAAATCGAAAAGAATCTAGACATTGTCTCATAATCCATCTACTACAATAGAATGCCAATAGGATCACAACCCTTTACAATCGAAAAAGTCTCAAAAGTAGAATATAAGAAAAAGCAACTAGAAGTGAATGACATCTTGTCCTCGCACCATGAGGATTCACCACAAGTCTTGGAGATATGCAATCGAAGCCTTAATTAGAAAAGGAAGAACACTTCACCTAGCCGGAAATGTAGAAGAAATAGGGGTTAACACAAATATGTACTAAGTATGGAAGCATGCAGAAAAATCCTTGAAATATGATAAAAAGGACATTTTAGTTGAAAAGTACGCATTTGTCAAGTTTGGGAATCACTTATGCATTTTAATGTAAAACACAAGTCATAGCATATTCATCACATAAATCCTCATAACATAGTAGAACCATTACCTTAACAACCCTAAGGTATACTTGTGCAATGTATGGTTGACATCCCATAATACCAACCATACTAAGTACTCCTTTTAAGCCACCTTAGTCATACATATCATCTTTAGACCTCATCATAGTAAATAGTCATAGATAAGGAACTAGTCAAGTACAATACTTGAACATAAGGAAAGTCATTCATAGCAAAAACCCATTCAATCATACATGCATACATACATTCATGTCTTTCATAGCATAAAACAACCACCCCATAATCCCTTTTTAAGTCTAATTGTGCGATGTAAAAATGAAGTCCCATACCCCCACTCCTACTAAGTAAAAATCATCAATAAGTCATAAGTATGGTTCGTGTCATATTCATTAGCTTGTCATATAGGGAAAATAGCCATAACCGACATAGACCATGTGAGCTACATGGAATCCGGTGTCATGTAACCCCACACTGAAAAAAGGTGTCCTACTTGCCTAAGGTAGAACTACATGTATTATCTTTTAGGTGGATCCACTAGCTAAAGACCTATGTGGGCACATAGTTATGGTATAGGGAGATTGCTTCTACAAACCTGACTTATTGTATTGGTGGGGGAGCTTCCATCTCATGAGAATAATCTAGATGACCCGACCTATTGTATTGACGGGAGGACCTCTACCTCATTTACCATATCCACTCAGTGCTAAGCATTATTCCCCAAATTATACATAATTAATTTTGAATTGAATTTACATGTGTGAAGGAATATCTGGCTCTCCATTCAAAACAACTCATAAAATAGCTCACAGATTCATTTAGGTGAGAATGGACTTTCAACCTTAGAATCAACATTAACATGTGAGTAAACCTTTCACATTATGTTCATAGTGTTTCATGAGAATAGCCTTTCAATCAATACAACAACATTATCATCATCCTAGACAATTCATACATAGTCAAGTGTAAGGGTAAGGGGAGAATGATCTTTCAACAATATAGCAATTTAAACAATAGTCATAGTATCTTCACTTTCTAAGTGAATCATAAGTTCATACACAACTTTCATCAACATGCACAAACCTTCATAATTTTACCCCTCAAGGGTCATGAATCATGTCTCACAATCACACCTAGAATTATTACATTAGGCATGAATAAAACAAGATTCAATAACTACAATACCATAGAAACAATTCATAGTATTCACCTTGCATCAATACACCCATCACAATTCATGAAATTGGGGTCATGGGGGATTCTACAATAAAAATCACCATTAAACAACAAATCAACCATAATATAAGACAATTGACCCATTGAAATCGTTTTTAGGAAGAACACATGGTTAGATTGAAAACCTTAGTTTTTTGAAGAGTGTACCAATTCGAAATTAAGAGTTGAAGGGCTTCATGGAGGAAAACTCTCCATGAATCAAGACTCCCATACCTTGATTAAAGCTTTCCCCACAAATTGGAGTTGAGAAGATGGATTCTTGGGCCCTATTCTTCATGTTCTTGTTCTTCTTGAATGGAGTCTTAGAGAGAGAATTTTTGGAGAGGAGAGTTAGTTATGTTTTGAGTCTTGTAAGTTATGAGGTCTTAAAACAGTTCGTTAATAGTTAATAACTACTTATATATGTCTAAATAACTAAATAAACCGTCCCCACCCTTTAATAATTAAAATAAAAGTTACCTAAATTAATTCACCCTTGGCCGAATTTAAGACATCTCACAGACCCCATCCACGACCCCCACCCACGGGGCTTGGATGTACCCACAGACCGTACTGGTCACTTGTGGGTTGGGTATGAGACTTGTCATTTTGGCCATGGTCTAGACCTCACTCACGAGATCCCACCCACAGGGTGTGAGTGGGTCCACGAACCGTACTGCACGTGCTTAGAATGGTACTGGAACTTTGGATATTTGGGAGAGGTCTAGCCTCGACTCCCGACCCCCACCCACGGGGCGTGAGTCCACCCACGGGGCGTGGGTGCCTGTTTCGTGAGTCAAGCTGCTTTTGACAGCTTTTTGGGCAATTCCTTGGTCCTCCTCAGGGACCCTTAGGGGGTCCTTGGGGGGGCTATGCCTTGACGTTTAGGGACGAAAACATTAGAACTAAGTAGGGGAAGTTATTTTACCACTCTTATCTTTACATTTAACCTCATTTAGGCTACTAGACTACGTGTTAGGCTCTATCTTAGTTCATTAGATTTTCGGGGTGTTACATTATCTCCCCCTTGGGAACATTCATCCTGGAATGATGATCTTGACACCAAACTAAGTTAGAAACTCAAGATTAGCAGCCCATCATGCATGAAACATCAAAAATGTGCAAAAATTATAGATGCACTACTCATTTCAAGAATTTATTTACAAGGAAACTTCAACTCCATCTTAAGATATGGTCAATGCAACACAAGGAAGTAGGAACTACATCTACCAACCCAATATGCACAAAACTCATCATTTCATATAAACATGGGAGGAACTACCTTCTCCAACTCAAAGCAAGCTCAACACCACAATATGGAGTCAATATGCCATTTCATCAAAAGCATAACTAAACATGTTCATCATAAACATAACTAAGCATGTTCAACAAATCATCTCATGAAGTCAAATATGCAATCATCATACCAAAATGCAAATCAACATGAGGAACATATAAATCATGAAAACTTAATTTATGCTAAATATGAATTCTCACAAGAACATGCATATCATAAGGAAATCATAAAGAACACTCATAGAACATATGACTTCTAAAACACCAAACTCAAGAAAACTACTTAGCTCAAGTTTGAATAGGAGTAGAAGGAAAAAGATGAGAATAACGGGACTTCATATCGGCCTCGGCCTCCCATGTAGCACCCTCAACTAAGCGATTCCTCCATAAGACCTTAACGAAAGCTACTTCTTTGTTTCTCAACCTCTTAACTTGCCGGTCTAGGATCTCTAACAGAATCTCTTTATAGGAAACACTCTCATCAATTCCCAAACCCTCTAAAGGAATGATAGTTATCGCATCACCAGTACACTTCTTGAGCATCGAAACATGATTCATTTGACAAGTCTAATTCATAGAAAACTTTCCCAATACGCTTCAAAACTTGATAGGGACCCACAAACCGGAGAGTAAGTTTCCCCATTTTGCCAAACCTCATCACACCCTTTATGGGTGAGATTTTCAAATAGACCCAATCACCAACTTCAAAATCTAGATCCCTTCTTCTATTGTCAGCATAAGACTTTTGCTGACTTTGGGCCATCCTCAACCTCTCTCTTATGAGTCAAACCTTCCCAATGGCCTCATAAACTTGTTCGGGACTAATCAGAGCAATTTCACCCACTTCAAACCACCCAACTAGAGATCTAAACCACCTACCATATAGTGCTTCAAACGGAACCATGGCAATACTTGAGTGGTAACTATTGTTGTAGGGAAACTCAATCAACGGTAGATGGTCATCCCAATTACCTTGAAAATCTATGACACACACCCTTAACATATCCACTAAGGTTTTGATACGCTCAAATTACACCTCCCTAAAAAAGCATAAGCGATCGTTATCAAGTAAAGAACCCAACTTGTAGGTTGGGGTCAATCCCACGAGGAAACTGGTTTAGACTTAACTTTAACTTACACTTATATTCGTTTAGTCAAAGTACTTCCAGAAACAGGTAATAAAAACAGGGGATTTGTTAAACAAATTGTAACAATTCAGTAAGTAATCAATAAACAAAAGTCAATTTTTGTTGTTATCAAGATGAGAAAATGAACTAGGGCACACGTGTTCACCACAAGCTCATAACTCAGTAATCCTAGTAATAGCAATCCTTTATTAGTGTATTACATGCAAAGTGATAAGTTAGGTATCTCTAAATCCTTGGTCCGGCATCTAGCGAATTTCACCCCGCACCTTGGTTCGGCTACGTGTGTATAATTTACTAACCCTTACCTTTACCTCATATTAGACATCATAATCGATGTTTGGCTTAGTTATTACTTCGCACCAATCGAAACTAGCCTATTAGATAGTATCACACTAAATCTATGTTGATAATTCTTTTCTTGTTGATTACCTCCTTGGTCCGGCAAGTAGCAACAAGGCGAGTTCTAACGCGTGCACTTGTTAAAAAGACTTTTGAACGAAAGAATTATCAATGCATGCAAAACACTATTCAAGAATTGCTTATTTACTATTTATACTTTGTTAATCGCTCATGGATCCCACAACCCTAGTTGTGGAGTTTAGTTACCAATAATCATATGAACACAATTCATTGCTTTAGATGAAAGAATTATGAACTTACGTAGTTGAGAAAAATAAACCAAGAAATTCAGCTCGAATTTCGAACCAAATCTTCAAAACTAACCTTTGGAAATCAAGAATTGCTAGGGTAGCAAAATTAATTCCCCAGTCCCAAAGTAAAACAAAAGTAATAAAATCTCACCCACTAAAAATGAGGTTTACATGCCCTATTTATAGAAAACAAGTCCTAAATTAAAAGGGAAACAAATTAAGGAAAGTTTGTTTAGGCACGCGTCTTCATTCCACGAGATTGACTAATGGACCGTCAACGGATCTATGGTCCGTGAGTCCTTTCCGTCAGCCAGGACTTAGAAAATATTTCAGCCTCCAAAAATCAGCTTCTCTGAAGCAAACGATGAACTTGCAGTATGGACCGTAGATCGATCTACAGTCCGTCAATCTCCCTCCGTGGCTCCACACTTAGAATCTTCAAAAATCAGGTACTGGAACCCCCGCAGTATCAATCTACGGGTCAACAGTACGGTCAGTGGCCACCGTGGTTCCACACTTGGTCAGATTTCCCTGATTTGCATTGCCTGCTGATCTACGGACATCACCTACGGAGTGTCAGTGGACATACGGTCCGTAGATCACCTCCGTAGATGCCCTTTTCTGCATTTCTTTCCGTTGTCTCTTTACTTTCGCGCTTGAAAATCTTTCCTGCAAAATATGATAAAAACACATAAAACCCTATACAAAAAGGCCCTAGACACACATAACTTGTAAGTGAAATGTATTAGAAATACCGTAAACTAACGGTATATCAACACCCTCAACTTAAAATCGTTGTTTGTCCTCAAGCGACGCACTAAGACTCTAAACGACACTTGTATGGAAGCAAGCATTTCAAGCACAAGCAATCACATCGCTCTCTACCCCACTCTCTTTTTAGGTACAAAATTTGCTCTCTTAGACTCGACAAGCTAATTCATGTAGATCAAACCATGACAACGATCGACCAACCAACAAACAACATACACTGTTTCACTATCACCACGGTACCAGCTTTCCGACAACGTAATTAGTGCCCTTACTTCAAACGAAATCCCTTTTCTTTCACACAATGACTTATGAATTTGAGTACAAGGATTCATTCAACACTCACACTCAGAAATAACTTCAAGTACAGTTAGTGCTCAGTACCATAGGCTTGCCCTTATTTTCACTGCTTAGACTTTCCAAACTAGACTCTAGGATCACTATAGGACTTTCTTGGCTTGTAACGTAGGCTCAGGGTCAGGTGTGGTACATTTGGAAGCTTCTTAGTGACTTTCTGCCCGACTAGACATTACATTAGGCTTTCAACCTCTTTTTTCCCTATTATTGCCATCCTACCGTTGTACCTTCTTTCCCTTGATTTTCTCTTCAACCATGGATGTGACTTTAGACTTTGTAGACCTTTTTTTATTTTTTAGCTTTCAACAATTCACATCCTTTCCTCTCTTTTTCAACATCAAACTCTTTTCATACCCATTTTTTTCAGTTTCCTCTTTCATAGCCACCCTTAACTTTATGGATTTTCCATTGGTTGAGGTGCACAATACCCGATATCGGGTGAGGGCCAAGATTGAAGTGACTTTTTTACATTAGCCACCCTCAACTTAGGCTTTTGGCCTATGTCGAGGTGCACATGTCCAAGGAGGGACTGGGGCCAACATAGTCGATTATGGGAAGGTGAGTTCGGGTTTAGAAAGAAATGATTTAATTTAGGCTAAAAGCATTTGGATCAAACGGAGCATTTATTTCATTTGGTTGGATCCTTCTTTTAGGCAATTTGTGGACTTATCAGAACAAGGGCCTATGATCACTTCCTAACCTCTAGATTGAATTGTCTTAGCAGGACTAACTGGGCAAGTTCTAGTTTTGCACAAAAATTGTTTGAACAATCAACTATTCTCACGCACTCTTGGCGCATAGTTTCATTATCATATTACCAGATTACCCAGTTCAAGTTTCAGCTCAAGTCATGCCATCAAGTTGATTCATTATCATGTGGTACTCAGAGCCAACACATTCAACTTGTCTTAGCCTACGAAGTCTAGCACACATCACAAAATTTGGACGGGTATATTTTTCATAAGCCATCATGCTTTATTTCTTTTTCATGCTTCTATACATACAATCCTAACACATGTTGGTTCAACAGAAATTAAACAGTCTCTTAGGGAAAAAGAACACAGGCAAGAAGACCCCAAGAGAGGATTTATGAGTTGGATTACTCCGACTTTACCCTATCACTCACAATCCATTTACCCCACCCTCAACAAAAATAGATGCGATTGTCCCCAATGCATACAAAAACAGTAAAAGACAATGGATTGGGTGAAGCAAACCTGTGGCGCATAACGCCGAACAATCAAGAACGAGCAGGTGTGTCTGATTTCCCGGAGCCCGTTGGAACAATAGTTGGGTCACCCTCAGTACTGCCCACATCATCCATCATAGAACCATCAGTGGTGCTCACAACGTCCCTCACAATAGGCGGGACCTCAACAACTGGGGAAAAACTTGATGCCCCTGTAACACTCTCACGCACCCTTCGCTGGCGGAACTCTTCAACTAAATTCGAATCCTTCCTAGCCTCCTTCTCCTGCCTATGCTGTCTCTTTTGAGCTTTTTCCTCCTCACTGCGACTAGAACGGTGCCTCTTAACTTTGGTATGTGTAGGCGCAGGCTTCTCCTCGGCGGTCCCACTGAATAAAACATCCAGCACTATATCATCAGCCAGTGCAGTAAGTACTGCCTGAGGCTCAACTGTAGGGGTGGCGAGAATGGCATTAACGTCGGCCCGGAGACTGGATAACTCAGCCTGAAAAGAGGATAGATCTATGACTGGGGCTGGTCGCTCGAGGACTCGCAATTCAAAAGAATCAAGATGCTTATTAACAGCCTGGACCTTCCGGTCCATCATGCCTTCCATCCTTCACTCTATTCTGGCCTCGAACTCAGCTATCAACTTTTGCATCCAAGGCTGGATGTGATGCAGCAATGTGGCCATCTGAGCCTCTAATTTATGTACTCTAGCCAACGGGACAACAGTAGCTCCTAACTGTGGTGTGGACCGGGATGAACTAGGAGCCATACTAGCAGCTTAGGAAGAGGAGGTCGGGACAGTATCAGAGTGATCTGGTATAATGGGGTCACCGCCTTGTGGCAAAGAATGGTCTCCTTAGGATGATGGGAACCTCAAAATCAACCTCACAGTCAAGAATCACAAAATCCGCTGGAAAAATGAAAGACTCCACTTTCACTAGCACATCATGGAGTACACCAACGGGCCTCTTCACAGTTCGATCGGCCATTAGTAACCGCATTGTAGTGGGCTTTAGGTCTCCTAGACCCAACTTCTTGTAAATAGACAATGGCATGAGATTGATGCTAGCACCAAGATCACACAATGTCTTAGCAAAGTGTAACAATCTGATAGTACATGGAATTGTGAAGGTACCATGATCCTCCTTCTTCTGCACAAGCGACCTTGTAGCAATAGCGCTACAATGCTATAATCTATTATCATCTTCAAAATGCACAGACCTCTTCTTTGTTACCATATCTTTCATAAACTTTGCATACCCAGGAATTTGCTCCAAAGCTGCTTCAACATCGTAATAAACCTGCAATATTTACCATCTTCAATCTTCTTCACTAACCTCTATGGAAAAGGTGGTGGAGGTCTAGGTATGGGGACCACTTTCTGAGATATCTCTGCTTCTTTCTCTGTGGCATTCTCAGACTTTTCTCTAACCTCTATCACATCATCTTCTTTTTTAATCTCAACTTCCACCACAGACGGCATAGATGGATCAATGGTTTGCTTACTCCATTGAGTAGTAACTACCATAAAATGGCCGTCATTCTTTGAATTCTGGATGGTGTTGCTAGGAAGAGTACCAGGTTGATGTGGGTTCACTGTAGTAGACAACTGGGTCATCTGCTACTCTAGATGCTTTATTGACACTGCATGGGCATCAACCTTTTGACCAATACTAGACAAGTCGTTTTTCATCTCCTTCACATTCTCATCAGCTGCATCAAACCTTCTCATCATCTTCTGCATCATATCTTCAATACGCGCCATAGTTCCTCTAGCTTCCTTAGTACAAGATTTCTGATTTTGAGGGGGAACATAAGGTCTAACTCGGTTGTAGTTGTTGTCGCGATTGAAGTTCCCATCTCGGACATATTGACCTTCTCGGTTGTAATTTCCATAGTTCCAACCTTGGTTTCCTTGACCTTGGCGCCAATTTTCCATGTTAGATCCTTAGGATTTGGTCGAAAACCCCTCGTCTGATAATTCACAGCATAAGCATCCTCTTCATAGTAACACTCTTCCACTGGTGGTGGAGTTCTAGTCAAGTAGTTCACATCATTTACCTTTTCTGCACCTATGCTCACATGCTTCAATACCAATCCCAACTTGGTCCTCATCTGAGCCATCTCTTCACGTATCTCATCCGCAGACTAGTTGTTTGTAGCATGAACGACAAGTGTGTGTCTCCCAGTATCCGACCTCCTAGTGCTCCATGCGTTATTGTTGCGAAAGATCTTCTCTAGCTTTTTTGCGATCTGTGCGTATGTGCACTCACCATATGAACCTCCAGCAATAGTATCCAGCACTGCTTTATTGTTATCATCCTGACCTCGATAGAAATATTCCTTCAGCGACTCATCAACACGGTGATCCGGAACACCTCTTATGAACGAAGTGAATCTGTCCCATGAGCTACTTACAGACTCTCCAGGTAATGCCACAAAATTATTGACCCTATCTTTGTGATTTAGCTTCTTGGACATTGGATAATACCTTGCTAAGAACACATCCCTCAGTTGGTTCGTTGTATAGATTGAGTTATAAGGAACCTCAGTAAACCATATAGCAGCATCGTCTGTCAGTGATAGAGGGAACACTCGTAATCCGATGACATCCATATCCAAGTTTGGTCGACCAACACAGCTCTTGCAGACTACTCTTATCTTGGCTATGTGAGCATGCGGGTCCTCCGGTGGCAACCCTGAGAACAAGCCCCTCGCTGTAAGCATCTGCATCAAGCTACTGGTTACCACAAATGTGTGCCCCAGAGGCTAAGGGGGTAAGACTAGAGGTCCATCAGAGTCAGCAATATTGGCGTTGCCCCTGTAGTTGTCATGTAGTTGTGGGTCTGGTGGACCATGCACCCTCACTGCATTTCCCAATTGATTTTCAGCTAGACCCCGGTTTTCCCCGCCATCTACTCTCGGCTGTTGTAACTCAATTGTTTCATCAAGATTTACTCCGATAGGACTAACTAGAATTCCTTGATTGTTCATTCTTCTCAAAGTTCTATTCAGCTCTGGATCGTAAGGAGTAAGTGGTTCACCTTGGCTCTGTGTTCTTGGCAAACACTAAAGTCAGAACCTTAGAGAGACAAAAACAAAAACAAAAAGTAAAATTAGGAAATATTTGACTAAAGTTCAATAATGTAGTTAAAATTAATCTAAAAGCATAATTTCCCCGGAAGCGGCACTAAAATTTGATACGCTCAAATTACATCTTCCTAAAGAAGCATAAGCGATCGTTATCAAGTAAAGAACCCAACTTGTAGGTTGGGGTCGATCCCACGAGGAAACTGGGCATTAGTGCCTAGTGTATTCCCAGCCTGACTCTGGTTCTCTACTTCAGCTGCTGCAATGAGGTTAGCCTTAATCATCTCATCTAAATCATGAGCTTCTCCAAAGGTATGTACCCCTCGCACATTAACTCCACTCGATGCATTGAAGAACAAAATATCACAGTGTAAGCAAGCAAATTGAGGCTTTTGCGCTGCTCAGATGGTTATTGAAATGCTAGGAAGCAGTGCTATTCTTTGGTTAGCAAGGACTGTCCAAATTTTTTTGGCTCATTCGGTGACACTAATTCCAATCGCTGAACCTCTTGGCGATTCGCTGAGTGAGCACTCGACTCGCTGAGTTTTATAGAATCTTCAATCATTGTGAAGGTCCAAATGACGGTTTTCATCGTGATCATCGAGATAGTCGGCGATTCGCAAATAATCTCCAAATCTCGCCGAGTTTTACATACTTCAGTGTTGACGATGTTTTGAGTCAATCGACGAATAAGGTAGAATTCACCGACCCCTTCGGTGACTCGCCGATAGGATCTATTGTTTGCCATGCTTCACTTTTTCAAATACTTCGCATACTTTCACCTGCACAAACAACATACCATTCTATTACCAGGAGATAAGTGCTGATAATAATAAAAATAAAGCAATTAAAGGGATTTTGGGTTGCCTCCCAAACAACGCCTTTATTAACGTTGCGGCACGACGCAGCAACACCTTCAGGCGTTTTCTAAATATACCACTTCAACCAACAAAATCTCTTGACAATCGCCCAGATATAATTTCAGACGTTGACCGTTCACTATAAATGGAGGTCCTTTCTGATCTTCAACTTCTATGGCACCATTGATGAACACTCGCATTACTCTAAACGGTCTAGACCATTTGGATTTGAGCTTTTCGGGGAAAAGTCTAAGTAGCGAGTTGTATAGCAAAACCCAATCTCCTACCTTGAAGACCCGCTTGAGTATCCAAGCATCATGCTATTTCTTCATCTTTTGTTTATAGACGGCTGAACTTTTATATAATCTGAGTCAAAATTCATCCAGTCCATTCAACTGCTCTACTCTTTCCCTTGATGTTTTTGACCAGTCCAAATTTAAAACTTTCAATGCCCACAATGCTTTGTGTTCTAACTCAATGGGCAAATGACAAGCCTTAGCATAAATCAACTGATATGGAGACATCCCGATAGGTGTTTTTTAAGCAGTCCGATATGCCCATAGTGCATCATCGAGTTTCCTAGAACAGTCAGTTCTATTGACATTTACTGTCTTTGTAGTGAGGTTTTTGATTTCCCGATTTGACACTTCGACTTGGCCACTTGTTTGGGGATGATATGGGGCTGCTACTTTGTGTTTCACCCCATATTTACTCAGTGCCTTTGAGAACCACTTGTTGCAAAAGTGGGATCCCCCATCGCTAATGATTGTTCTTGTAGTGCCAAATCTTGCGAAGATGTGGCATTTCAAACGAGCTCACAAATGGGCCCATGAAATCGATCCTCCATACATCGAATAACTCGACCTCTAAAATAAGAGTGAGAGGTAATTCTTGTCTTCTAGACACTCCGGCTTGCTGCTGACATTTAGAGCATTTCTTTGCAAACTTATGTGCATCCTTGTAAAGTGACGACCAGTAGTATCCACTCTGGAGAACTTTAGCGGCGGTGAGAATACCACCATGGTGACCTCCCACTAGAGATGTATGGCAAGCATGGAGAATTTCTACTGCTTCTTCTTCCGGAACACACCTTCTGATGACATGGTCAGCACACTCTCAGAACAAGTGTGGTTCGTCCCGAAAGTAATTTTTAACATCGAACAGGAATCTTTTCTATTGGTAAAATGTCAACTCATCCGGCATCAACCCACACACAATGTAATTTGCAAAATCTGCATACCATGGCGTATGTTTGAGGGATATTGTAAACACCCATTCATCGGGGAAAGAGTCGTATGCTCAACATTCGCCCTTGCTTCCAACCTTGATAAATGATCAACCATATGATTTTCGCATCCTTTTCGATCTTTTACCTCAAAATCAAATTCCTGTAATAGTAATACCCACCAAATCAATCGTGGTTTTGCATCTTTCTTTGCCATCAAGTAACGGAGTGTAACATGATCAGTGTGTACCATTACTTTGGTGCCTAGCAAGTATGCCTTGAACTTTTCAAATTCATAGACTACTGCAAGCAACTCTTGTTCGGTGACCGTATAATTTTGTTGGGCACTATTTAGAGTCTTGCTTGCGTAGTAGATTGGGTGAAATAGTTTGTTGCGCTTTTGTGCCAACACAACCCCAGTGCCATACCGCTAGCATCACACATTAACTCAAAATATTTGGACCAATAAGGGCTGATGATAATCGGGGTGGATATTAATTTCTCTTTCAAACACTGAAATACAGCCACACAAGCATCATTAAAGCGGAATTTCACTTCCTTCTTTAAGAGTTTGCATAATGGGAGTGCAATATTTGAGAAGTCTTTAATGAACCTTCTGTAAAATCCTGCATGCCCCAAGAAGCTGGGAACACCCTTTACTACTCAGATCGGCAGGGGTAATTTCTCAATGACCTCAATATTTGCTTTGTCAACTTCTAGCCCCTTTTGTGATACCTTGTGCCCAAGAGCAATACCTTTTTCACCATAAAGTGACATTTCCCCCAATTTAGAAACAGATTAGTTTCCACACATCTTTGGAGTACCTGCCCTAAGTGCGTCAAGCATTCTTCGAACGTATCCCCTACGACTGAGAAGTCATCCATGAACACCTCCATAGAGTCTTCAACCATATCTGCAAAAATAGACAGCATGTAACGCTGAAATGTTGCTGGGGCATTACATAGCCCGAATGGCATCATTTTGAATGCAAATGTTCCATAAGGGCATGTAAAAGTGGTTTTCTCTTACTCTTCTGGCGCAATAGAGATTTGATTGTAACCGGAATACCCATCCAAAAAACAATGCCACTCTTCAGCATCGACTCACAATCTAGAATCACAAAATCAGCTAGAAAGATTAATCGATCCACTTTTACCAATATGTCATAGAGTATCCCCACTGGGTGCTTGATTGATCGATCAGCCATAAGGAGTCTCATTGTGGTTGCCTTTGGTTCACCCAAACCAAGTTGCTTGTATATTGCATAGGGCATCAGGTTGATGCTTGCTCCTAGGTCGCACAAGGCTTTAGCGAATTGGAACTTACCAATTGTGCACGGGATTGTAAATGCCCCAAGATCTTCTCTCTTAGTGATTGAATCACTTGTCAAAATTGCACTGCAACTATGAAGAACCTCAATCGTTTCATAATCCAAACTCCTTTTCTTTGTTACCAGTTCTTTCATGAATTTAGCGTATCCCGGCATTTCCAACAATGTTTCTACTGTAGGAAGGTTAATTGATAAGCTCTTGAATACTGATAATTATTTTTTGAACTTCTCATCTCCATTCTTCTTTTTCAAACGTTGGGGAAATGGTGGAGGTATCTTGGGTAAAGGGTGTATGACTTTTGGAACTTGAACTTGTTGCTTTGCTTCCGCTTGTGGTTCTTTAGTGAGGTTTTGTCGAAGAGGTAGATCTTGTTTCTCCAAACCTTGTCCTTCTTCATGTTTTTGAGGATCCTCATCTTCCATCACATTTCCTATTGCCACTTTACCGCTACGGGTCACTACCACCAGTTTTTTTTCAATATAGTCCATCGATGTTTTGGATGTTAATTGAGCTGATAATAGACTCAATTTACCTTCCAGCATTTTGATGGAATCAACACGAGAATTCACCTTACTATTCAATAATGAAAATTCATCTTTCATCCCTTCTAGCAAATCATCCGAGCCCTAGACTTTATCGAGTGTCGCGATAACAAATCATTTACCCGAGGACTACTTGCACTCCCTTTAGATTTCGAGCTTTCACTCAAGTTAGTATGGTCCTCCTCCTAATCATCCTGCTCAGTCCCATCTTGCCAACATCCCCTTGGTTCTTTATCACTATAATAGTTCCAACCTTGATTCCCACCCCGCGATTGATAGCGTGGGTGGAAACCCTCCTCGCATATTTTGGAATTCCAACCTTGATTCTCCCCCGGTCTTGAGTAGCCGAAAGAAGAACCCTCCTCAACTTGAAATACTCCACGTGTCCCTTTCATGTATTCTTGTAGGATTTCCATTTGAGATAACGTCTTCTTGATGTTTTCGTCCCTCTCCCTTTCTTTTTTGATTCGTTCTTGCGTTAACCGAAAGTATAGTGGGGAAACTTTATGATCTTTGGTAGTATACCATGCCTGGTTTACTTTAGTCATACCATCTAGGAGAAATGAGGCTACTTCAAATAATTGTAGCATTATTCCTCCTTGCACCAATTGATCAGTTATCCCTTTATTAACCGAGTCCAGACTATGTTAAAAGTATTGGAGCAGCAATTCACCTGGCAGTCCATGCATTGGGCACTTACGCAAAAATCTCTTGAACCTTGTCCACGACTAGTGAATTGGTTCACCCTCCTTCTGCTTGAAATTCTGAATATCATCTCTCAACTTCATCATTCTTGATGGAGGAAAGAATCTTTTGAGAAATGTCATAACCAACTCCTCCCATGATTTAATGGAGTTGTTGGGATGCTCAACCAACCATTTAGTAGCTCCCCCAGTCAATGGTAATGGAAATAAGCGAAACCGTATGGATTCTTGAGATAGGTTCTTGAATGATAAAGGGGTGCACACTTCCACAAAGCTTCGTATATGTTCGTGCGGATCTTCATGCTCTAACCCTCCAAATAACCCTCTTGAATGTATGAGTTGGAGTGTTGCGCTGGTAACTTCAAACATTACATTTCCGTCAGCTTGTGGCATGCACATTTCACCCATCACGCCCACGTCGATAGGGTTATACAGACTATTAGCATCATCGATGTCGTTTCGATGAAAAACAGCACTTGCTGAGTGGCCCGCTTAGCAGCTATTCTCCTCGTTTGCACTCATGCTTTCTGAAATGTTTACACAATTAACAGAACAAAACTAAAAATTAAATTAGTAAACTACCACTAATAAGAATAGAAATTCTATTAATCTAAAAGTTCTCAAACAACACCTCTCCCCGGCAGCGGTGCCATTTTGATGCTTATCATGACCAACGACACTAACCTACGGTACGAGTATCTACGATTGTCGATAATATAGAAACCCAACCAAGGGTTGGAATCGTGTCCCAAGAGAGTGGTTTTGAGAATTAATAGAAAAATAAAATTAAATTCTAACTAGTCGTAGCTAAAGACATTAACGATTAAAAATACTGTAAATTAAAAGGGGTGACACAAAGGTGTCAAATATCAAATGGGGGTTTTGTCACAAGTAGTAAAAACAACAAAAATAACAACAAAATCAAGTATGGGGACAAGTTCTTGGGGTGTGACCGCAATACAGGTTGAGATAAATCGTTGGGTACATGCTTTCAATAGGAAATTTGCAAGATAATAGTGACTAGGCTAAGCTTTAAATGGAAATAAGTTCCCTCTTGGGTAACTTACTCCGTTTCAAATGCATTCCTCTCGGACACCCATTTGCCGCATGAAGGCCAGCCTATGCCTTACCCCACTCACTCTCTCGAGCTAAGTGCTAGGATATGGGACTAGGGCTCACCCTCTCGGGCTGAACCTCATGTCGACCCACTCCTTAGGCTATCAGTCTAACAGTCTTGGTTTCGCGACCTCCCTTTCGGGTAAGCCGAAAACACATGGGTGGTTTTGTATTTACAACTACAAACCCATTAAATTAAAGAACAAACACTAGGTGAAATCACCATTAAAATACATCTAACCTATCATCAAGCAAGACCCAACAACAATATCAACACATATTTGCTAAATCACACCCCAAGAATGGGGTTTTTAGGCACACATCAAGAAATGATAAAATACACCTAAAAAGATACTAAAATCAAATGGGTATAACGAATTAAACCTTGATTTAAGCAAAGGAAGAAGAATGGAGAAGACCCACTTCCAACTTGGGGAAGATGAAATCCTTCTTTCTTCAAGTCTCCCAAAAATACCTCTCCAAACTTGAGAGAAAATATCTAAAAAGTACTATTCTATTGTGAAAATTAAAATAAATGTTCGACTCTTAAAAATTAATAACAAGTTTAGTATTTATAGACTTCAGAAAATATTGTTGGCGGATCTTTCGGCGAGGTTAGTCAGAATCGCTGATTAACTCGGCGATTCCCCCTTTGGTGTAGTTCATCGCCGTCTTGCACTAGCCTTCAGCATAGTTGTGCTATGTCTCATTGGGTGACATAGTACTACTTCACGGAATTATTCGGCGAAACATTGACTGCTCCTTTCATCGACTTTTTGATCCTGCTCCTTCAGGGTTTCGCGTACTGGAACAAAGGGCGGAGTGCGTCCCTTCGGCGAATAGCCAAGTGTGCTTGGCGATGCTCAGGCTTCAGCTTCTTCGTTCTTTTCAGCCTTACAGTTCCTTTTTGCACCTAAGTGTCCATGCTTCCACTAAAACTTCAAATACCTGAAACTCAAGAGTTTTCATCAGATATTGAGACAAAATAAACATTTGAGGATACTATTTCTATCAAAATAAAGCCCTAAATGAGTCAAATTTGTGGACTCATCAAGGGTCGACTCTAAAGAAGGGACCTTGGACTCAACATCCATAATCCTAACAATATAATAAAGGCACCCCTTCGAGATCATTTTCCTAGCTTTTAGACATGAAACAAATTGGCCTCTAGGAATAAAATTCCCCCTTTTCGACTCTAAAAAAAGGCCCATTTGGAAATTGAAATTTGACCACCCGGGTCCTACAACCTATTGAAGCATAACATCCATGCAACCAATCCATGCCCAAAATTACATCAAAATCAAGCATGTCTAATTTTACTAAATCAACCAAAGTGACTTTATGAGACAAAGAAATAGGACAACTCCTATAGACTCTTTTTTCCACTACTGAATCACCAACCGGGGTAGACACCGAAAAAGGTTCTTCTAACACATCGGGGAGTATTTCAAATTTCATAGCCACAAAAGGTGTAACAAATGACAAAGTGGCACCGATGTCTAACAATGTATTAACATCAATAGAAAATATTTGCAACATACCCGTCACAACATCCGGGGAGCTCTCTTGGTCACCTTGGGATTGAAGAGCATAGAGGCGGTTCTTCTTAGGAGCATCGAAATTTGAACCACTAGGGGGAGTTTTCTTGTCATCTCTCCATTTGGCCGTACGTGTTGGGCAATATTTCAATTGATGTCCACTCTTACCACAACCATATAACACCCCCATACATCTTGCCATCATGCTTCTTACCTCACTTGGCACAAGTAGGCCTCACCATAGAAGATCCACCACTATTTCCTGCTTGAGGCTTAGGGTTAGACACCCTATCTTAGTTGACCCTTGGAGCATTAGAGGAGCCATGGTTGGAAAACCTCTTCTTGAACCTTGGCCTATCTTGACCCTCAAACTTTCCCTTAGAAGAATTCCCATCATCGGTCCTTGCCCTCTTTACATCTCTATTCTTCTTCCTTAGCCTTGTCCTCTCAACTTGTTGAGCATACACCATTAAACGTGAGATATCTATATTATCATGAAGCATTGCCGCATGGCATTCTTCCTCAATCGAGTTGTACACACCCGTCACAAATAGACTCATCTCATCCCTCAGATTAGACACTAAAGACGGGGCATACTTGGATAACTTAGTGAATTTCAAAGAATATTCTTGAACACTCATACCTCCTTGACGAAGGTTGATAAATTCCTCCACCTTTTCTTCCCTCTTTTATCATGGAAAGAACCTATCAAGGAATGCTTTCTTGACCATTTCCCAACTTATGGGACCCACTCTTATAGGCCTATTATCCTTCCATTGAGTATACCATACCTGGGCCACATCCTTCAATTTATAAGCGGCTAGTTAGGCTTTCTCAATAGAAGTCACCCCCATAACATCAATTATCTTGTAGATCTCCTCCACAAACTCTTGTGGATCTTCATTCAGTTTGGACCCAAAGAATATATGAGGGTTTATCCTTGTGAGGTCTCTCAACCTTGAAGCCATGGTACTCATATTAGAGTTCACATAGGGCCCCACATCTTGGTTGGCTTAGGCCGTCATGGCTTGGGTTTATGTTGTAACGGCTTGAGCTTGAGCCGTCATGACTTGAGTCAATGTTTGGAGAGCCGGCCTTATTTCCACATTGGTCATAGCTCCCTTATTATTAGGAGCTTGAGGATCTCGGGGAGGAACTCCCTCATTCACATTCTCCTCCTCCGTCCTCTTTGCATTAGCCCTTGTTGTATTCATAACCTATAAACACAAGAGAAGGGTAAGGAAAAGGACTTCATACAGTTAGGACTCCAAAGCACGACTAAACAGTAATGAATGACGTGAACTTTCCTAAGAATCTTATACCCTCTCATCCATAAGTGTGGTACACTTCAGACTCATGAACAAGACTCTACTAGACGTTGTTTATGAGACATCGACCTATAAATCATCCCAAAACCTTATGCTCTGATACCAAGTTTGTCATAACCCAAGTTTAACCACTTGGGGGTACACCCCAGATACAACATGACGTACTAGACCCTGAAGGGGTCTTATACAAGCCTCATAGCATTCTTTAACATAAGAACATAGGAAGATAGAGAAGAATTAAAAACTTCATTTACAATCGAAGACATTTTCATTAAAAAGTAAGCGGAAGACTTTCTAGACTTTGTACACTATGTCTCAAACCATCTAATACTTTGAATACAACATTGGGACTTAGCCCATACAAAAGCCTTAACATAACTAAATGACATAAAAGGGAACACCATGGGTTTTGTCCTCGAAACTATGAGGACTCACCAAGTCTTCATCTTCGAGCACCTTAGAAACCTACTCCTCAAGCATAGAACACCAATATCTCCAAACCCTACACTTTGGTAAAAATGGAGAAGAAATATGGGTTAGCACATTAGATGCACTAAGTATGGAAGCCATGCAAAAACCATGCTTAAAATGGACATTTATTTGGAAGTCATGCTTTTATGCCATTTTGGTAAAACTTCATGAACATTAATAAAAAAGGAATAATATTCAACCACAACCAACATACAAGTCATTTAAACCACATTAGAACATACTCACATATAAATCTTTACCTTTGCATTAAGCCTTCACCTCAAGTAACTCTCAAGCTATAATTTATGCAATGTATGGATAGCGTCCCATACCACCATCCACACTAAAGTACCACCTTAAGGTCACCAAAAGTGAACTTACCATTTAACATTTGCACCTTTACACGATACAGCATATAAGAGACATAAATATTACATAAGTCACATCATCAAATTAAGACCAACATCTAGGACAACTCTAAGTCATACTTGTGCAATGTGCAAGTAGCATCCCATACAACTACTCACACTAAGTACTCCTTTGAAGTTACCCTAGACAAGGCACATACATATACAATAAGTCATGACAAGAAAGTAACTCATAATGTAATCCAAGTATAGCATGCATCATTTACATTTAAGCATATATAAGAGTTAAACATTCATCAATAGCTTCATTTAGAAGTCCTTCATTCGTTAGACAGTAGATCATCATTCTCATTAACTTTATCTTAAGAGGATATTAATACATTATCTGTTAAGGCTTAGAGAACTCACTATGACCCTCTCAAAGCCTACTCGTGCAATGCATGTATATCATCCCATACTACTACCCACACTTCATAGAAATTATTAAGAAACCATAATGCACATCTCACATGATGGGAATAGGCATTAAACGACATATACCATGAGAGCTAAATCATGGAATCCGGTATCATATGACCTCACACCGAAGAAAGGTGTTCTGCTTGCCTAAGGTAGAACTAGGTAATATCTTAGCTTTGGTAAGAATGCCATCGGCTAATATATATCCTATGTGGGCATATAGTTATTGGATAGGAAGATGTTCATTGGAACTCTAGCCTAACATTGGGAGAGTTTCCATCTTATCATATCCACTCGGTGCTTATCCTCCATTCCCATAGAGTAGTTCATTTACATTAACATCATTGTACTTGAGAGGGCTACCAATATGGGTCTATCGATCCAAAGTACATTACACAAGAAAGGGCCACCATTATTAGGTGTACCGATTCAAGGTACATTAGGGATAGCTCATTGACTTTCCAAGAAGGGTGCCATAAACATTGGTTCTACCTATACAGGGTCATCATTTCACACATGAAAGGGATACCAACATTAGGTCTACCGATTCAAGGTTTATCACATTAGTTCCTAGACTCGTCATGAAGGGCTACTAACACTAGGTCTACCGGTTCATGTCTAGCATAGAATACTTCATCATTCATTTATGAAAGGAATGCCATTGGCCTATCGATTCATATTCATCGAGTCAAGACGCATTCATTAGTCAAGAGTGGGTGTCTAAGCCTTTCAACACAAGATTCAACAATACTTTCATTCATTCAAGAAAAGGGTGTCTAAGCCTACCAATTCAAGATACACATTCACTTTTACATTCATTCATACAAGAATAGGATGCACAAGCCAACCGATTCAAGATATACAACATTACATTATAGAACTCTTCATCTTCCATCATCCACATTCACGAGTGTTAAGTGAGAATATGTTTTCAATCACAACACATTTACATTCTATGCAAGATCATCATTCTATCATTGAAATCACATGCATATCTTTCACATTGTACATAGTAATTAAACACCTCCACCTATCAAGTGGATCAATATCTCTAGCATAAATTCTACTTCAACATGTAATTAGGTCATAACTTGCCTTCAAGGCCATGAATCTCAAATAATCAACACATCAACAATTTACCACAATTAAGGGATAGATGATGATACCATTCAACAACCCAAAGAAATTTAGACATAATTCATTCATAAGCTTTTATAATCATCGAACCCACTTCATAAAGGTACAATTTAGGAATTGAGAGAATTCATGGGTTCATAGAGTATTTTCATCATAAATCATAAATTAAACACCAATACAATCATAATTTGTCATTTGAAACCATTTGAAAACGTTTGATGAAAGAACCCATGAGATTGAGTTAAACCCTATGTTTTTGATAACTTGAAATTGGCTCCTTGAATGAAAAGTTAGACAAGAATCAAGACTACTATACCTTTATTAAGAATCCCCAAGCAATTTGAGGAAGAACCACTTTGGAATCACCAAACCCTAGCTTCAATGGCTCTCTTCTTCTTCTTCTCTAATGGAGGATTTCTAGTGAAAGAAATATTTGAGAGGAGGTGGATTTATTTTTTATTCTATTTGGGGTGACTAAAATGAGAGAATTCAAGTCTAAAAAAGGTCTTATAGTTGCTAGGAAAGGAATAGAATAAGGTGGACTGAACTTTGGAAAAGAACTAAGGACCCACAAAGATACAACTTAAAAATCTTCCCCTTGCCCGTCTAAGCTCGCCCTTTGGACCCTTAGGCTCTCCAAGTGCACTAGGTGACTCGCCAAGTGCACCCTTGGCTCGCCCAAATTTCCAGTGAGCTCACTAAATGGGCAGATCATTAGGCGATGGAGGGGTGCCAATGGGTGACACGCCAACTAGATTGGCGAGCTACGACTTAGCTCACCCTTTGGTCAAGCAACTAGGCCAAATGGGCAGTCCACTAGGCGATCACAAAAGTGCAAGGATGACTCGCCGAATCCTTTGGGTGATCAAACAACCCCATCGCCAAACAGAGCCTCAAGGAACATGGCTTCTTTCACCCTATCTTGCTAGCCTTGGCCCTCTCTTGCACCCTAGGCTTATACCTTGTTCCATTTAGGTTCTAAAACAGTCTAGACATCAACTTAAATTCACACTAACCCAAACGTTAAGGATCTAGTTCAACCCTTCATTTTCTGAGTTGTTACATTATCCTCTACTTAGGAACATTCGTCATCGAATGTACTTAAAACACTTTAAGGGAAAAACGATTCGAGACTAGCAGCTCAACAATCATGACACAACAACATGAACTCATAATCATAGGAGGAAACATTAACTCCACATCAATAAGCTCAATGCAATACAAGCAAGTAGGAACTACATCTACAAACTCATTATGCATCAAAACAACAACATTTCTCATTTTACTGGAGGAACTTCCTTCTCCAACTCATATCATGCTAATTACCACATCAATATGCACATTATGCAATTTCTCTCAAAAGCACATTAAGCATGTTCAACATTTAACCTCATGAAACATGTAAGTAACTCATACTAACTGCACATTAACATGAGGAACATAAATCATGAAAGATCATTTTCTCATTCAAACACAAACTCATTAAAAACATTCCCTCATATATCGAATATATAGCTTGACCTCTAAAATAGGAGTGATAGGTAATTCATGTCTTCTAAACACTCCGCCTTGCTGCTGACATTGAGAGCATTTCTTCGCAAACTCATGTGCATCCTTGTAGAGGGACGGCCATTAATATCCACTCTGGAGAACTTTAGCGGCGGTGTGAATACCACCATGGTGACCTCCAACTGGAGATGTATGAAATGCATGGATAATTTCTACCGCTTCTTCCGTAGCACACCTTCTAATGGCATGGTCAGCAAACTCTTGAAACAAGTATGGTTCATCCCAAAAGTACTTTTTAACATCGAACATGAACCTCTTCTATTGGTAAAAATTCAACTCATCCGGCATCATCCCACACACAATGTAATTTGCAAAATCTGCATACCATGGCGTATGTTTAAGAGATATTGAAAAAACCTATTCATCGGGAACAGAGTCATCTATGTCGACCTCATGCTCATCATTTTCCCTTACTTGTTATCAGCCACTTGGTTTTCGCATCATTTTCGATTTGTTACCTCAAAATCAAATTCCTGTAATAGTAGCACTCACCTTATCAATCTTGGTTTTGCATCTTTCATTGCCATCAAGTAACAGAGTGCAGCATGATCAGTATGTACGATTACTTTGGTGCCTAGAAAGTATACCCGAAACTTTTCAAATGCATAGACTACTGCAAGCAACTCTTGTTCAGTGACCGTATAATTTTGCTGGGAACTATTTAGAGTCTTGCTTGCGTAATAAATTGGGTGAAATAGTTTGTTGCACTTTTCCCCCAACACGACCCCTAATGAAAAACCGCTAGCATCACACATTAATTCAAAGGATTCGGGCCAGTTAAGGCTGATGATAATCGAGGTGGATACTAGTTTCTCTTTCAAACACTGAAATGCAGCCATACAAGCATCATTAAAATAGTATTTCACTTCCTTCTCTAAGAGTTTGCATAAAGAGTGTGCAATCTTTGAGAAGTCTTTAATGAACCTTCGGTAAAACCCTGCATGCCCCAAGAAGCTGCGAACACCCTTCACTGAATTCGGTGGGGGTAATTTCTCGATGACCTCAATTTTTACCTTATCAACTTCCATCCCGTTTTGCGATACCATGTGCCAAAGAGCGATACCTTCTTTCACCATAAAGTGACATTTCTCCCAATTCAGAACCAGATTCGTTTCCACGCATCTTTGGAGTACCTTCCCTAAATGTGTCAAGCATTCTTCAAACGTATCCCCTACGACTGAGAAGTCATCCATGAATACCTCCATAGATTCTTCAACCATATCCGCAAAAATCGACAACATGCAATGCTGAAATGTTGTTGGGGCATTACATAGCTCGAATGTCATCCTTTTGAATGCAAATATTCCATAAGGACAAGTAACAGTGGTTTTCTCTTGGTCTTCCAGTGCAATAGAGATTTGATTGTAACTAGAGTACCTATCCAAAAAACAATACCACCCTCTTTCTGATAATCGGTCAAGCATCTGGTCCATAAAGGGCATTGGAAAATGGTCTTTCTCGGTCCATGAGTTAAGCTTTTGATAGTCCATGCATACTATCCACCCAGTCACTGGTCTTGTCGGCACAAGTTCTCCTTTTGCATTTGGGACTACGGTTATACCTCCCTTTTTCGGTACACATTCCACTAGACTTACCCACTTACTATCTGCAATCGGGTAGATCACTCCCGTATCTAGTCACTTGATGATCTTCTTTTTCACCACCTCTTGCATTGGAGGGTTCAATCTCATTTGATGCTCCACACTAGGTTTACACTCACTGTCGAGCCGAATCTTATGAGTACAGATGCCAGGAGGAATTCCTACTATATCAGCTATTGTCCATCCAATAGCTTTTATATGCTTCAGCAGTGGCCCATCTTTGTGTTCTATTTGATGTTTGTATGTTGTGTATATTTGGGTTGTTCTGTTTAAATTGTGTTATTATAAACTACTTTTATTTCAAACTGCAAAATGATTTGGACCCTTATTTTTTACACATTTTTGCCACCCGTTATATGCTCTTCAATGTGGCTGTTCTTTTGCAAACAATTGAGTCTCGGTTCCAATCAATACCGTTGACTTCAATAGTGCCCTCAATCGAACGAACATGAATGCACGGCTACGATGAGCTCAAATGAAGTTGCATAGAAAATATGTGAACTCTTTGCATCTCGTTTTGACTAGCCTAGTATCGAATCGAGTCTCTTGTAATGACCGTTGCACACTAGCGAAAGTGTGGAGTCTTGTTTGACTATAGTGTCGATGCCTTGTGTGATGAACTTACCTATGAACTATACATGATAAATCCTAGAATTTTCCCCGTTGGTCCGGTCAACTAAGTGATGTTATCTCTTGATATGATATTAGGCAACTTCGAAGAGTGTTAACCAATTTGACATATACCTCTTTTGTGACTTACCTTGTGAGTGTGTGAACCACTTTTGAACACCCTTTGAGCCTTTCCCTTTTCTTTGGAAGAAACTTGATGAAAGTAATGACCTTTCTTTATCCATCACCCATAATCCTCATGAAGTTATGGTTAGTTGAATAGCCAACTTAGGCCAAAAGCCTAAGTTAGCGGTGTGTTGAAAAGATAGGGTAGGTCAAGAAGTCCAATAAAAGTCTCCTCTTACCCATTATTTTGAGAAAAATGGAAGCCCTCCATATATAAAAAAACGACAAAAAAGAAAAAGTTGATTGTTGACTTGGAGATGTTGCTGATAGACACATCCCCTCCTACTCAAGATGGTGAGCTTTCAAGTACCCCTTGCACTTTCACTTATGTCCCTTCTAGTTGTGTTGCTGCTACTACTTCCACTGTTGTTTCTCTTTCTCTTTCCCTGCCCCCATTTACCCAGGCTATATTATTCAAAATGGGCCATCTGGCCGAATCTGCTGATGTGTGTGCCACCCAGGTAGAGGATGATCTTGTTGGGATGAAATTAGATGGCTATTTCTTCCACCTTAACTCCTATCCACGCTGCGTTGAGAGAGCACCAAGAGCTGATCACCGTGCATGGATTAGCATTATATGCCCTTACAGTCAGAGAGAAGGTATTTGGGTAGAGTCAGCGCCAATGTGAGGATGTCTGAGAGCTGATATTATTAGTTGGAGACGCGATATGAATAAGCTTAAATCCACGGATCTGTCTATGTTCTTCGGTGTGGTGGACCTTCCCGAGTTCCCTAGTTCAGAGTTACCAACCATTTTTGAGATCCCTCCGGCTCCTACTAGCAGAGATGATGTTGTGGCTGATGAGGATGTCGATTATGATGCTCCCGAGACTGATGAGGAGGAGCTTGGTAAACAAGATACAGCAATGTATGATGACCTAGAGGGTATGATGATGCATATAACTTTGGAGGCCTCTCTTCACGATACATCGATGGTGGACTCTAGTGAAGCGAAGGATGGAGTGTAGTCGGGCACTGATGCCCAAATTGAGGGAGTCACGGATATGCAGAGTTCACCTCATGCTTTGCCTGATAGGGGGATCTTTACTCTCCTTAGTTTTATTTTGAATCTTTTGTTATTTTGTTTACATTTAGGACAACTGTTAGTTTAGTTTGGCGGGGTGAGGTATCTTCATACCTGCCTCTTTTGAGTTGCTTCTATGAATGTTTGATTTGTGATAACTTTTTATGCTTACACCGTGTGATAATGACTTTTTGGTTTTTAATGTAATTTTTTGTTTGTTTTAATCTAAATTTAAAATTTTACACCTTTTGACGTTTGTGGATGTGGTTGTTCTCTTACATATTTGTGTATTGGTTATGATCAATATTGATGACTTGAATAGTGCTCTTGATTAAATGATATCTTTTCGCAATTCCAAAAAGGCAAATTTGAGTTGCATAAGTCATGTGTGAACTCTTAGCATCTCATTGTGACTAGTCGATTGTTGAAATGAATCTTGTAATGATCGTTGCACGTGAGTTGAAAATTGTAGAATCTTGATTGATGATTGTGTTGAATGTGGTGAGATTGTCTTGAAATATGTACTTGGTAAAACCTACAACTTGCTCCGTTAGTCCAATCAATTGATGTAGGTGAATAATAGAAATGATCTTAGGCAAAAAAAATTGAGAGTGAACCAAATTGCTTGTATACCTCTTTGTGACCACTTTGTGAGAGTGTGAGCCCATCTTCGCACCGTTTGAGACTAGCCTATTCTTTTGATGAAACATGAGCACAGTTGACCTCTTTTTCCCATCACTAGAACCTTCATGAAGCATTGTTCAATTTGAATAGTCAACTTAGCCAAAAGCCTAAGTTGGGGATGTGGTGAAAAAAGAGGACGGACAAGAAGTTTGTGAAAAAATTTCCCTTGGTACATTGTGTTTAACAAGATAGAACCCCTCCATATAAAAAACAAGAAAAGAGAGAAAAGAAAAAGAAGAAAAGGATTGAAAAGAAAGAGTGTTGCAATAAAGTTTGTGTAATGGACAAAAGAAATGGGGTATCAAATTAATCATGCTTAAAATAACATAGGGTGAATTGTAAGAATCAAAAAGAGTGAAACAAAAGGAGAAAAAGTGAAATGCAGGCCATGCTTCATGAAGGTAGAAGTCACTCAGACAGAATGATCATACCCTCAGCCCCGTTACAAGCCGTGAAAGACCTTTGTGATGTTTATTGAGTTTAATATCATCTTGATTGGAAAATAATGGAAAGCATATGGGTAGAATCATGCATATGTTTATCTTTGAAAGTGTGAGAGTTGCTTTTGATTTGTTAATTCTGAAGATTTGATGAGCTTTGTGTGAGCATGGGATCTTTCTTGATGTGAGAGCATTTGAATATTTTTGTTAAACTTGAATTTGCATTTGAAGCAAGCATTGTGAGCTTGAGTTCTATTTAATGAATGCTAGTCATAGTTTGAAAGTTGGAGTGCACAAGTGTTTTACTTGAGCACAAGCAAAAGATTAAGTTGGGGTGTTGATGAGTCGAGGATTTCAACTCATTTAGGGCTAATTATCTAGAGTTTTAGTGTCCTCGATGCCCATTTTATGTTGTAAACTAAAGTTTAAATGTTAATTTGCAGCAATGAAGGCGAAAGATCAAGGCAAGGACATTACCAGGCAAAAAGGAGTGAAAAAGCTGAAGAAAAGCAAGGATGATGCTAGCCAAAGCCAATTGGCGAGTCATCGAGTGGCACTTCAGCTCATCTAATTTTCCAGCAGGCCATCCCCTTGGACAAAGACAGCTCGGCGATTGAAAGGGTGAATTGGTGAACCGCCGAGCACATTGGCGAAGTAAATTGTGATTGCCTAAAGTAACTGAGGGAAAGTGTGGAAAATCCAAATCAAGAAAGGAATGAAAGGAAGCACTAGGCGAGTCACTAAATGGGTCGGCGAGGCACGACTTACTTCGTCTAGTGGCTCCGAAACTTAAAATCTGGAAGCGTATAAATGTGATTTTAAATAGAGTTAGAACTAGCGTTCTGAGTTTTAGAGAGTTCCTACATTGGATTTTTTATCCTTAACACTGTTCTTTAAGTTTTTCAGTAGAGATTAAAGTATAATTTGTTTTTTACTTCAATTCAAGTATTTGGAAGAGTTGTGGATTGTTACCCAAGCTAATAGAAAATATAGTTGGTAACTATTTCTTACTCTTTGTGTGGTTAAAACTCTCATTCTTGAGGATATGATGTCACGACCCAGGGGTACACCCTAGATGTAACAAGGCATACAAGACCCCGAGAGGCCTCATACAAGCCACTTAGCATACCATACATAAAGTAATAGAAATGACAAGGGATTTAAAACTTTACAATACAATCAAAGTCTTTTATAAATCGAGCTGAGGTTTGACGTAAGAGAATAGAAATCTTGGGACGCAACCCAAACAATAGTCCAAGACATAAAGGAAAAGCATATTGGAAAGTGGTGATCACATTCTCAAACACAATAAGGACTCACCAAAACTTCACTTACTTGATCAACAACAAGCTAGCCACGAGTGTGAGAATCAACGTCGCCAGACCCTACATTTGATAAGAATCTTTAGGTCTCATACTTAGCTTATTTCTCATAAACAAGGAAATCTCTCACCTTTAGTCAATCATATCAAGAAAGGAAATTATAGAAACAATCCTATATAACAATACATCATATAAAAGAACCACTTCATAAGTAGCTTGAAGTCATAGTTGTGCAATGCATGGATAAGACCCCATAATCTCACCCACACAAAGTACCACTTTAGGCCATCATACATATTGATCATCTCTTTGATATCATATTTAGCTCATCATAAAGTACAAGTGGAATCACCTCTAGTCATACATATCATGGAGAGATTATCAAGCTACAATCCACACAATTCATCATTCATGACATAATACATATTATGGAATCATAGGTATTCATTCACCTCCTTGTTCATTTTAAGTTGTAATGTAGGTATTCGCCTCAACATCACTTAATAAGGATCATAGGTAATCGCTTCCATGTCCATCATGATAAGATATAAGTATTCGCCTCCATATGAACATAAAGGCTAATGGGTAATCACCTCTTGCCTTGCTTTAGGAGTCACATCTATATAAGGGTAATCACCTCACACTCCTCATCATATGACATGTGTAATCACACCTCATGTTTATTAACTTAGGAATAGGGGATTTCACCTCACATCCTTCTCATATAAAGGTATTTGGGGGAATCACCACAAGTCTCATCACATTTCATAGCCCTTGGACTTATATTCATTTTAGGTGAGCAAACCTTTCAACCTAAAATAATTCTATGTGAGAATACCTTTCATATCATACCATATTCATGCATAAGTGTGTATATGATAATAACCTTTCAACAACACAACAATTAGATCATGAGCACATTCACTTAACTCTCAAACTATTTTTAAAGCATGTACATAACCTTAATAAAACATGCATAATGTCATATCTTGCCCTTTCAAGGTCAAAGATCATATCAAATGAACACATCTAGAAAGACTACATTAGACATGGATATAATCACAGTTCAAGTAGTTCAATTACTACAAGCATAATCCCATACTTCACCTCCTTGAGGTTTAAAACCTACTTTCAATCATCACACTTAGGGTTCAAGCACTAGACATGGATATCATCCTAACTCATGTGATTCTATCACTTTATCCATTCAAACATTAATGAGGCAGATTAGGTAGATAAAGCCCTTCCACAACAACTCTACCTAGTAGTCTACCATTAGCATATCAACTTCATTCTTAGGGACTTAACATACCTAATTCATCACATTAACTCTACTTTCAAAACCCTAGAACTCAACATTCATCACTACAAGCTTTACTCTCAAATCTTTCAACAATGGAGTCTTGACTTGACCTAGCTTGATCATCTTCTTCTTCTTCTTCTTAACTTTCTAGAGACAGAATATTTGAGAGGTAATTGGGTTTCTTATGGTGAATTGAAAGAATGACCTAATTGACTTAGTTAAGGGGTCTAAAGTATTTATATAGGTGTTATAAACTAATATAAATTGACACCACTTAACCCCTAATTAATTCCAGATATTTCCATAAGCCAACACTTAACCGACTTAAACATGCACACTGCCGCACCCACGAGACCACGCCCACGGGCCATGGGTGGATCCACGGGGCATGCTGGTCTTCCGTGGGTGGTGGTCTACAAGTGTACTTTTGGGACCCTGACCCACGAGGCCATCCACGAGATGTGGACCCCCTAACGGGGTGTGGGTCCCTTCGTGGGTACACTGCCTTAGGGCAAATTCTAGGGTGGTTTTCTAGGGTCCTCTTCAAGGACCCTTGGTTGGTCCTTAGGGAGTTGTACTTTGACATTCTAACCAGAAATCTTTCATTCTAAGTATGGGAAGCTAAATTCACAACTCTAACCCTCACGTCAAGCATTAGTTTAGCTTACTAGTTTTCGGGGTGTTACAATATCTCCCCTTTGGAAACATTCTTCCTCAAATGAAATTCTAGGCACTTCTTAAGATCAAGGCTCTATACTAGCAACCCATCATGCATGCAACTCATTTAAATGCACACAAACAAAGGAGGAAAACGTCAACTACACGCTAAGCATACTCAATGCAACACAGGGGAGTAAAAACTACATCTAATAACCCAAAATGCATGAAACTCAACATCTAAGAATGTTCAAGGAGGAACAACCATCTCCGGGCTAAATCATGCTCAACACAATCTCATGGGGGTCATATGCAATTTACTCTCAAAAAGCATTTCTATTTACTCTCAAAAAGCATTCATTCAAGGAGGAAATCTCTCAAATCCAAACTAAGGAATGCTTATTATTTCATCTAATGAAGTCTATAGGCAACTTATACTCAATGCTCTACAACATGAGGAAAACAATTTTGCAAACTCATTTTATTTCTAAACACAGGCTTTCATGAACATCCACAATATGAGAAAATCATAGAAATAACAAAAACTCACATGACAACACATAGATCAAACCATGACTATTAAGAACACTCAACGATTTTGCTATCTAGGCATACCATCTCCCCATTGGGAGTCAGCCTAGATGGACTTTATAAGCACCATTACTTTCAATTCTAAGGTCGGAACAAATCATCACTACATTTTCAAAGCCTTCACACAAGAGGATTCTAAACTAAGGTGAATTACACTACTACACTTTAGACAAGTTCTAGGCATTATTTAAACACCCTATTCATCAAGTCTACACTAGCATTCCCAAGGCTCAAAATGTCCAAGTAGGGTTCTACTATCAACAACACATAAGAATAGTGAAGCCCATTCATACTAAACACAAAATCAAATTCTAACATATAAAGTCCATCAAGTCACAAAAGACAAGAAATACCACAATCTAATAAGGCACAAAAACACATACCGGTATCAACATCCGGAGGGCACTATTGTTCACCTCTAGCTTGGAGAGCATAGAACCTATTCTTCTTTGGATCACTACCGCCCAAACCAATTGGACCGGATGAAGGGTAGGGTTGAGACCTACGACGACTATCCCCTTTATTTCTAGAAACTTTAGGGCAATGCCTTATCTTGTGGCCCAACTCACCACAACAACAAAAAAGATTAGAACCCGCTAGACATTCACCTGTATGCCTCCTATCACACTTACTACATCCCGGCAATAGAATCTCACTACTATCATCTTGAGACTTAGTGTTAGATACCCTTTCTTGGTTGAATTTAGAAGTGTTTGAGCCCTTTCATGGGGAAATTTTGTCTGTAGGGAGACCTTGTCCATCGGACCTTGTGTTGGAGAAGTTTCCATCTCATGTTTTAACCCTCTTTGCTTCCCTATTCTTCTCCTTAAGCTTTAATTCATCCATCTGTTGGGCATACACCATAAGACGTGAGATATCCATATCATTATGGAGCATTGATGTACATTATTCTTGTCCTACCATGTTGGACACGCCCGTCAAAAACCTACTCATCATATCCCTCTAATTCACCACATAGATAGAGCAAACTTCGATAGTTTGGTAAATTTCAAGGCATACTCCTTAACATTCATGCTACCTTGCCTAAGGTTAATGAACTCTTCCAGTTTAGATTACCTCAACTCTCAGGGAAAGAACCTATCAAGAAACTCTAATTTGAACACTTCTCACTCTATTGGACTCGCTCCTACTGGCCTCCCATCTTTCCATTGTTCATACCATACTTGAGCAACATCTTGCAATTAGTAAGTGGCTAGCTTTGGTTTTTCTACAGAAGTCACCCCCATGAAAACAAGTACCTTATAAACCTCATATATAAACCCCTTAGGATCCTCTTCCACTTTGGAGCCATAAAACACCGAGGGCTCATCTAAATATAATGCTTCACTCTTGAAGACCCACTATTGGGTTCACGGGGGCTACCACCTCTCTATTTGCTTGCACCGTCACATCTTGAGCCAACAATTGAAAAGTCAACCTAAACTTTGCATGAGTAACTTTCTCAAGTAGAGGATCAATCAGATCTTTAAGAGGAGCTCGGTGAGGAACCTCTTGATCTACATTGTCTTCCTCATTCTTTCTAGCATTAGCCCTTGTAGTAGTCATATCCTGAAAACCATAGGGCACGAATTAGGGGAAAGACCTAATAGAATTAAATTCTATGGTACGTTTTAGAGATGAAGAAGTGAAATTTCCTAAGCATCTAATAGCCTCTCATTCATAAATGTGGTTCGTTTCACACTTATGAACAAGACTCTACTAGATGTTGTTTTGAGACAATCCTAGAATCATTCTAAATCTTTTGCTCTGATAAATAATTTTTTCATGACCCATGGGTACACCCTAAATGTAACATGGCTCATATAACCCCAAAGGACTCAATGTAAGCCACTTAGCATATCATACCATAAAGCAATAGAAATGATGCGGAAATTTTAAAACTTTTTCCATATAATCAAAGTCTTTATAAAAGCAAGCAGAAGTCTAAAACACTTTGTCTCAAACCATCTAAAACAACTTGAATAAATTTTTGGCACGCAACCCATATTAAAGTCTAAAACATAAAAGAAAGACATAAAGGAAAGGTGATCACATCCTCAATGCTTACGAGGACTCACTAAGTCTTCAACTCCTTGCTCTACTAGAAACCTAGCCACGAGAATGGAACTCAATATCGTCAGACCCTACATTTGATAAGAATTTAGGCAAGAGTATGCGTTAGTACAAAATGTACTAAATATGATAGCTAGCGTAACATCATAAGAGCACCACATAAGGGTTAGTAAACATAAGACATAATCATAATATCCAGCATAGACATAATGTAAGCATTAGTCCTCATATGTCATAATCTATAGCATAGGAGATACCACATATTAATAAGAATATTCCACACTTAAATCCGTACAACATAAGAGAAACTTCATAAGTAACCTTCAAGTCATACTTGTGAAATGCATAGATGAAACCCCATAATCCCACCCATGCTAAGTACCATTTTTAGGTTATCATACCTCTTTATCATCTTTAGATCTCATACTTAGCTTACTTCTCATAAATAAAGGGAATCTCTTACCTTTAGTCAAGCATTTCAAGGAAAGCAACTGTAGCAACAATCCAATATAAAAATACATCGTATAAAAGAACCACTTCATAAGTAGCTTCAAGTACATATCAAGGAATCATACGTATTTTCCTCCATGTTCATTTTAAGGTGTAATTTAGGTATTCTCCTCCACATCACTTAGTAAGTATCATAGGTAATCGCATTAATGTCCATCATGATAAGATATGGGTATTTGCCTCCATATCAGAATAAAGGGTAATGGGTGATCATGTCTTGCCTTGCTTTAGGAGTCACACACACATATATAAGGGTAATCACCTAACACTCCTCATCATATGACATGGGTAACCACCTCATGTTTATTAACTTAGGAATAGGAGAAATCACCTCACATATTTCTCATATAAAGGTCTTTTGGGGAATCACCACAAGTATCATCACATTTTATATCCCTTGAGCTTAGATTCATTTTAGGTGAGCAAACCTTTCAACCTAAAATCATTCTATGTGAGAGGACCTTTCATATCATACCATATTCATGCATAAGTGTGTATATGAGAATAATCTTTCAACAACACAACAATTAGATCATGAGCATATTCACTTCACTCTCAAAGTGTTCATAAAGCATGTACATAACCTTCATAAAACATGCATAATATCATATCTTTCCCTTTCGAGGTCAAAGCTCATATCAAATCAACACATCTAGAATGACTGCATTAGACATGGCTATAATCATAGTTCAAGTAGTTCAATTACTACAAGCATAATCCCATACTTCACCTCCCTGGGGTTCAAAACATACTTTCAATCATCACACTTAGGGTTCAAGCACTAGACATGGATATCATCCTAGCTCATGTGATTCTATCACTTCATCCATTAAAAGATTTATGAGGCATATTAGGTAGACAAAGTCCTTCCACATCAACTCTACGTAGTAATCTACCATTATCATATCAACTTCACTCTTCGGGCCTTAACATACTTAATTCATCAGATTATGTCTACTTTCAAAACCCTAGAAGTCAACATTCATGACTACACACCTTACTCTTAAAGCTTTACCTCTTACAATCATCATACATATCTAGATCACAAGACATTCTAGTCACAAGCTTCATTCTTAAGAAATTCTAACCATAATTCATCATAAAGATTCAATCTCAAGCATTACTAGTCATGATCCCTCATAGAAACATTATTCTAATTCAATTCATGTCTAGATGCTCTTTTTCTTGAACAATTACTACTCATAACATCAACCCTAGAAGATTACCTCTAAATCCTCAATTCTCTTCTTTAAGGCATAAACCCACATTACTTAAATTTAATCTATTAGACTAGGGTTAGGCATAGAAAACATGTAATTTTATCATAATAACATGGTTCGCTACTAATTTAATAATAAACAATCAATATCCACTGAATTTGATTCATACTCAACTTAACCCACAATATTGGAAGGAACCCTAACTTGAATTGGGGATTTCATCTTCAGAATTGTGGAATAACTAGGGGACTCCATAGAGAGAAGAATACATGGATGAATAATGTAACACCCCTAAATGCTTAAACAAATAGTCGCATCTCGTTACATCATCTCATAATTACTATAATATGTTTTATTCTCATTTTTGGAACTTGAAATGTTGTGATTTGCAAACTTGCGTACCATAAATTGTTATCGTAAATTAAGGTATTGTATGGGGGTATTTGCGTAATTATCTAATTAAACTTACTTATACATTGGAAGTGTGGGTATAAAGTACATAATTATAGTTATATGTGTATGCTTTTTGGGCAGCCATCTATTTGTTTGGGCAGCCCCTTTTGATGACCTCTGCCTATGTGACAAGGATAAATTTTGTAGCTATATATCTTTACACCTTCTTTGATTGAATTCGTTTTCCCTCAAGTCTAAGAACATTATAACATTATCTAAACAGTTGTTCTTCAAAATCAAGAGAAAAACTAAGTCCTTTTGGCTAGAATACGACGCACATACACTTCCTTTTAGTAAGTGACGAAATATGCTTCTAAGCTGGGTTGTGTTTGGAATTTTATCCATATCTCATTCAAAAGAACTTAGTTTACAGTGAATAAATATGTTTTTGAAAGCTAATTCGTAGCCCTGCAACTCTTGAGTTTATGTAAAATTCTAATTTAACTGTTATGGATACTAAATAAGGGACGCAACATATGACAAGTTCTGTCCAGATTCTGGAATTAGAAATCATGTACGTTCAACTGTTAGTGTTTTGATTATATCTTTTTGTACAAAGCATATTTTGCGGTGATTCTTTATTATTTACAAGCTTAAGAGATGTACCTACATTTCTTATGAAGGATACAAATTCCATTTTGGCCGTTTTCTGTTTCAAATCTAAGTTGTGACATGAAGTGCGTTTATTGGGCAAAATATCTGTTTTGGGAGTATAGTCGTATTTGTATAGGCTAGGCTTACTTGTGATGATAACCCTGTGTTACGCCATCATTATTGAGCTACTAGAAAGTAAATAAGTTAATGAATTCATTTTTTAAGGTTGTATATCCTCGTGGACGAGTTGAAGATTTTGATACGCTGGTTGGTCTACGATTTGAACTGGTGAAGTCGTGTTGGACTATTTTTGTGCAAAAGAACTGAGGTTTGTGTATAAACTCATACTTGTACTCTTTTTACCTGTTGGTATATCTGAATGTTTACTTTGGTACCTTGGCTACCTCTTGTCACTTTGCATTGTCGTATTGGTATTCTTTAAGACGTTAAAGACGCTTGTGTAACTCGCCCACTTGTACTAATTGTTTGATCACTTGGCATTCTTTTTGGGACCTTGTCCTTCTTGTGGCTGTGACTTTGTCACTCTTGGCATGCCTCTTGATTCAGATCATTTACCATCTTGATTCTAGATGTTTAGTTCGTCTTAAGAATGGAAGTTGTCCATTTTAAGTACGAACTAGAAAGCCATTTTTAATATGGTTCTTGGTTCTCTTGATTATTGGGTTTTGACCCTTCTTGATACCTGCTTGTGCTTGCTGTGACAACATGATGTATATATTGGGCGAGCCTTGTTTTTGCGTCTCTTGGAAAACTATGCTATTAGCGTTCTTGACATTTGGATCTTTAAATATCGAACATGATACTCTTTATATATTGTTTACTTGATTTATTTATTATGTTCAATTATGCTGCCCTTTACTTGAGAATGATAACTTGGCGAATTTGAGGGCTCCTAACCTATAGTTTTTACACCTCTAAGATATATGCTTAGCGATAGTTGTTTCTATCGTAGGGAATGATCGAGAGGATGCTTGAAGTTGGCCATTGAAGATGGAGATTTTGAAAGCTTTAAGGAAGATCACATTTGCATATAGGCATATATATTTTGTATAAACCTTGGGACTTGTACATAATCTATGTTTTGTATATTTACATGAGAATTTGAGGGCTGATTTGTTCATGTCACCATGGGTTGTAATCTAAGTATCACTATACGTTTTTATCTTTTTAGGGTATGTAAACCCAAGTCTTGTAATATACTAAATTTACTATTTGTTTCGAATGTTTGTGTGAAGCATGAGCAGGCTGATTTTGGTACTCGGAAGCTTGTAGTATTCTTGTTACTTCATCCTTGAGTGTGAGGATAATAGATGTACATGAAAAGCTCATCGGTTATTTGCTTAAATTACTTTTCGGAGGTCATTATGAATCTAATCCCTCTACTAGATTATAATCAGTATGCCCTCGTTAATCGCTTTTGAAAGTCGCAAGTATAAGTTAGGTCTCTTTAAAAAGGGTCGCTACAAAAAAGCTATCATACCTAGATTATAAAGCCTTACAAATTTTGCAACAATGGAGTCTTGACTTGACCTAACTTGATCCTCTTCTTCCTCTTCTTCTTCTTCTTCACTTTCTAGAGAGAGAATATTTGAGAGGGAATTGGGTTTCTTTTGGTCAATTGAAAGAATACCATAATTGACTTAGTTTAGAGGTATAAATTTTATATAGATGTGGTCTTATATAAAATGACACCACTTAACCACTAATTAATTCCAAAATTTCTATAATCCAACACAAACATGCCCATTTCCTCACCCACGAGAACACGCCCACGAGCCGTGAGTGGACCCATGGGGCGTACTGGTCTTTTGTGGGTGGTGGTCTTCAAGTGCACTTTTGGGACCTGCACCCACGAGGCCATCCACGAGGCATGGACCCCCTACGGGATGTGGGGCCCTTCGCAGGTACACTACCTTGGGGCAGATTCTAGGGTGGTTTGCTAGGGTCCTCTTCAAGGACCCTTGGTTGGTCCTTGGGGAGCCATACTTTGACGTTTTAACCCGAAATCTTTCATTCTAAGTACGGGAAGCTGAATTCAAAACTCTAACCCTCACGTCAAGATCTAGTTTAGCCTACTAGTTACCGGGGTGTTACAATTAGCTTGGGCCATCATGGCTTATGCCAACACTTGAAAAGTGGCTCGAAATTCAGCGTGCGTCATTTGCTCAAAAAAGGATCAACTGAAACTTGAGGAGCCTCAAGCTCCACATTGTCATTGCTTGCATTCCTTCTCACATAAGTTCTTCGAGGGGGTATATTTTGAAAAGGATTGAAGACTATTTAGGAGAAGTATCTTGATAGAGATAGACTCTATGGCATGACTTAAGTTTAATAAAAGAAACGACGTTAATAACTTTTTAGCCTCTTATTCATAAATATGGTGTGTTTCATACTCATGAGCAGGAATCTACTCAACGTAGCTTCCTAGACATCCTAAGACCTTTTCTAAAACCTAGTGCTCTGAATACCATGTTTTTCACTACCCAAAATACACCCTAGACGTGACAAGGTGCATAAAACCTCAGAAGGCCCTACATAAGTAAATTGACATACATGCAAAACAACATAATAGACAAAAGTAGAATATTTTATATCTTGAAAGAGTTTCAACATAAACGTAGACAGGAATCATCAAGCCCTATATTCGTGAACTAATTTATGCAAAAATATTCATTAGTACATGGAATTTACGAAGTATGAGGGGTATAAATAAAAATGTGATACATTATCATATGCAGACATAATCGAAAAGATGATATGCATGACCAACTAAATAATAGTAAAACCTTTAAGGAAACACTATAAATCATGAACACAGTATATTCATCTTAAAATAATAAGGTGATCTTCACAAAATATTTGAAAGTAACTTAATTTGATTTGGGATATTTACTATAACCGACATAGACCACGTAAACGATAACATAGAATCTGGTGTCTTTCATCCACACAAAAGAGAGATGTCTTACTTTCCCTGGAGAGGATCTTAACTTCTAGGTTAGGTGGATCCACTAGCTATGTTACTGAAGACAACCTACAGGGGCACGTAGTTAGAGAAAAGGAGATTGCTCAAAGAGTGCCAACCTTTACTAACAGGAGAACCTTAATATCAATATCCTCGGTACTAAGTAGAATTCCAAACAGAATGAGTAATGAATATAAAAATATAATAAATCATGGAAAATAATAATTAAGTTACTAATTCAAGCTAAAAACAACATAGAATGTCTCCTTAAATCTTAAATCATGAATATGTGAGAAAACTATTTATCAAACCATGATCCCTTAATGTGAGAAAACCTTTCACAATTTAGTTGATGTAAATCTTAGATCATAAGACATTCATTTTAATCAATCATGCACATCTTTCATGGAAATATCAATCATAGCTTTATAACTTTATCATAAATTCATACCTTTCTAGTGTTCACAATCAAATTCATGTATCATATATGGGTTCATATGGATTTAATTGGAAAGCATGTAATTGAGTCTAAGCAATCATAATAATATCAACATAAAATAATTGAATCAATACAAATAGAACCCATGAAGAACTGAATTAGAACTTAACCAATTTTGGAAAGTTAAATTGGAGAATTGGAAAATCTTTTGGAATCAATTGGGGAAAGGAACCCATTGATCATCCCCTTACATACCTTGATCTTGAAGCCCACTGAAATTGATGAAAATAGGAGACTTAAACTTAAAAACCCTAGAATCCCTTGTGAACATTGGAGATAATTTGGAGAGATGAATTTTGTTTGGATTTTAGAATTAGGAAAATGATTTTATAGTGAGTAGTTTTGGGACTTAAAAACATATATACGTCTTGGAATTAGGGTCAAAACAACATAGCTTAGGCATTAAACACATAGGAAAAGACCTAAATACCCTTAAGAAAAAATTGTCAGACCTAGCCTTTGGAATGGACTGTACAAGTCAACCGTTGACGAAAGTACTGGAACCTTAAAATAAGCTAACTTTCGATAAGAACTTTGTACCACCCGTAGACATTCTATGGTCCGTAGAACCAAATTGTATAAATTAACATTCAACCATGAATTTTCACTACGTATGGAACTTTTCTACAGGACCTTTCTATTGTCTGTAGTCCATTAGAAAGACTGTCCTGGTTAATCATAAAGCTACTTACCAGGACCTTATTTCCTAAAATTATTTTCTCACTTCCTACGAGACTGATCTACAACCAATAGAACATTCTACGATTTGTAGAGAGGTCTCGTGGACTTTAACAAGTAGTCAATCTTTTGCCGTTCTTTCCTTTTCAAAACTTTGAGGTGTTACATTCTCACCCTGAGTACTTTACTTGGTTTCTTAGTTGCTCGCAAATAATTTTTTGTTTGTGTTCCAGGTATGTTCTTGACTCAGCTTAGGCCTTTGTTTCTGTTTTCTATTATTTATTGCATGTGTACCTTTATATCCAGTATTTTAGCTACTTGTGCTATAATATCCTCTTTACTTGTTGTTTATTCTTGTGTTATTTTTTGAGCTCAGCCATCCGTTACCTTTTGAATACTATTTTGGGTAATCATACTGCACTTCTGCACCCAACAGATCACAATTTAAATTGTTGCTATTGATTTGGAGTCGTGCGGAGTAGCTTGGAGTTTCAGAGACTACGGTGAGCTCCTAGCATACTGAGCTACTAGTTTTCATCTGTTTTGGCAATGCTTAGTCGTTATATTGTATTTAGAGATAACCTACACTTATCTTGTATTTTATAAAGCCTTATACTCTTATTTTTTATTAGGTGCTCATGATGTCAAGTCTTGAGATTGTTCATTGAATTGTATTTCAATTGATTACCCTTTCCTCTCTCATTTTAAGCTTTATGCTTTTGTTTTTACTTCCGCTCGTTAGCTCGTTGCTCATGGATCCAAACTAAGGGTTTGTCTTACCTATTGGTAGGTTGTAGTAGGTGTCATCATAACCTGAGAAATCGGATCATGACAAGAGAAATACCATAACTCCATGAAAAAACACTAAAATTGCTTGAGAAAAGCCTCAAATCAATACTGGAATTACACGAAAACAGCAATACCAGATTCTCTTCCCTAAAACTGCACCAAAACAATAGTAGAAAGGCATAGAAACAACACCAAAATTACACTAGAATAGCACAAAAAATTCCCCGAAATTGCACTGAAACAGTTGCACAAGATTTGCACTAGAATGCACTCAAAAACAAAATTAGAGTTCCACATAAACTACATCAAAAATATAAATGAAAAACAATAGCAAAATATAGTATAAACTTGAAGGCATCAGAAAATCAGAATTCCTTGCCTTCATAGAAAAAGATAGTTTTATTTTTATCGGAGACTTCCATTGAAGCAAGATAAACAAAATACAAAGAGGAAAAGAAGAATTCTTCAAAAGCAACAAGATGTAACTGAATGAGTCTTGCTTATCGAATTACCAATCTCTTTATATTTATTCTTGGAATAAAAGTTATGAAATTAGGTATGGAAAAGATGTGGTTAGCAATGGTGGAAACATCGTTATGGCATGTAACAGATGAAGCTTTCTCACGCGGGCATAAATGTCACTATACAAAATTAGAGTAATGTTTGAAAGAATACCAAAATTGTACCAATTCTTGAAACATGGAGGATTATTATTTCTACATGTGAAAAGACAAAGATTACTCTGACTCTTAACTCAGAGATAAAGGACAATTTTGATCCTTTTCTAGTCAACGATTAGTGAATAGAAAATTCTTCATATATATATACTTGTTCTGTCCTAATTTACTTGATGACATTTATTTTAAGAATTTAAATTTTCTTCACTAAATATTTTAAAATTTAGTAAATATTTTTCTTATATATACCCAAATTGCTTGATCAAGACTTGTTTTGAGAATTCTAATTTAACTTATTAATAGTGTCAAAAGTATTTGCATGAGCGATTATAATTTGAGATTTCAATAGCTTACATTAATAATAAACGGAGAAACCTAAAATTGAATTTGAGTGACACCATTAGTAGACTATTAGTAATAATTATAGAATCTCATATGTAAGCAAAATAAATTTAAAGATAAAAGTGTTGAGGTTCTAACAACAAACAATATTTCGATCAATATTTTGCATATTCGGTGTTTAAAATTAATTGATATACATTATATCTTTATTTTTGGCTTAATCATAATAAAGTTGTACAACTTAATGTAAATATCGAAATGTCAATGGTATATTGGTATTATATAATTTTAATTTAGAATTGACATTTCATTATAAATTATTATGTCTTACAATCAATTTCCCTTCAGACTATTCCCTCATAGGAGTGTTCATAAATTGATAAAAATTAAATCAATCAATTAAAATAGAACAAATAGAGTTAGAGAAACACACAAAAAATCGTTAAAAAAATATCTACCCATATTGAAATGTTGGGTTTGATTTTTAATATAATAAGTGAAAAATCAAAAACTCAATTCTTGTTAATTTAGAATGGAATCACAATAAATAGAGAGCGTTGGAGGACACAAATACTACATACCTTTTTGAAAAAATGAAGAGTACGGTGATAGTCTCTATTAATTTTTCATTGCATGCATTCCAATCTGCAGCGCAACTGATTTAGTAAGCGGCTCCCTAAGGCTTCGATGTATTAATTATACTACAACAAATTCGATTATCAGGGAAAAATAATTTTTTCATTTATAAATCATATTTCGTCACTAAAAATCTTGTGAAACGAAAAATAATTCGTCAATCAGTTGTCACTAAAAGTATTCAAAGACAATTTAGTGCTTCGTCGCTAAAAGTATTATATTAACTACAAAATGAAAAATCGTTCCCAAATGCTTAAACATTTGTGGCAAATTTATTTGTCATAAAAGTATATTTATTTGTAGTTAATAGTATGCTTTGTCACTAAAAAGGTTATTAATATCATCACTAATTATTTTACTTCAATCAGTGACGACATCAATTGTCTCTAAAGTTATATATATTTCGTAGTTGAACAAAATCTAATTTCGTCACTAATGACTATATTTATATACAAAAAATAATTTTGTTCTTAAATGTATCAATTAGTTACAAATTTATTATTATAAAAAAGGTTGATTTTCCTATTATCTCTCATCTTAATGTTTTCACTTCCCAAGAGCTCCCACATTATGCTTCCTTGGGGACTCGAACTCACAACCTTAAGGTTGGAAGAGAGGAGTTCTTACCGTCCGATCAACTCTCTCTTGCCTCTCATCTTTATTTTATTTTTAACTTCATTCAATTCTTTCACATTTAACTTTTGTAGATATAACATATATATATATATATATATATATATATATTATATGATTATTTATACATATACACAAATGCATGAAACTTACCACCCAGAATTCATTCAAATGTATATTATATTTTAATTAAACTGTATATTTTTTAAAATATCTTTAAATATGTTAAATACGATTCTGTCATTTTATTTATTTATTTATTTTTATAAATTTTAAAAATTATTTAGTACAATTATAAATTTATATAAAATTAAACTTTCGATTTGATTAATTTTTTTTTTGAATAATCGATTCAATTCGATCAGGAAATCAATTGTTTTGAAAAAAACATCGATGCCCATAACTATAGTACTTCAGCATAATATATTTGAAATCCTAGTTGGTTCATTTCTTTCATTTGTGCTTTCATTTTTTAGTTTATTTCGATTTTCACACTGATGAAAAAAGTTAATCGAAATTCATGAAGTATTTTGAACATTTACAAAGTCTAAATTTGTAAGTCGATGTTATCTATGTATAGTTGCTCTACATACGTATGTGAAATTACTATTACATATGTACATATTTTTAGGCAGAAGAAAATAGATTGACTTAGTCTATGCAGTTTACCAATCAAAAATCAATAGACACGCATAGAAATTAGCACCAAGACTTGAGAAATTATTATTTTATCGTCTTTATCGATGAAAGTGTATCAATTAAAAAATAAAAGTGTTAAATTAACAAATATTAGTGATCTAGTGGTAGAACCGTACCCCACTCATGGTACTTATAACATGGATTGTATTTTTCAAAGGATGCATTTTATAATTGCGTAATTTAAGAAAATTGATGAATTGAACTTTTTCTTTTTTTATAAAATTGACCGAATTCGTTGGTTTTAATATTTTCCCTCACCAATCAAGGAATGGACTCTTTCTATTTCTTATGAAGCACATGTATTATTCTTTTTTTAAGTTGTCACTTGTCATTATGAACTATTGTAGCAAAACAAAAATTGTATTTAGCTATAAAAAAATTTCGTAGCAAATAGTTGAATTATTCACTAAAAATTTTAAGTCGTCGCTATTTAACACCATACATATTTTATGACAATTTTTTGTTGTCACTAAATCATAAATTGATTAGACACAATAAAATCTTTGTCACCAATTATTTATATTATCAGTGACGAAAATAAATATCATAGTTAAATCTATTTTTTTAATAGCTAAAACTTATAATATTTAAATACAAACTCTAATTTGTCGATATTGTAACAACATATTTTTTTAGATGAATTTTTTTTGTATCAAAAAACTAATAAATTTTAAGACAAAAAACAATTTGTTATGAATTAGATACATTATTAGTGATGAAATAATGTGTCACCGATAAATTTAAATTCGTGACTAACACTACTTAATAAATGGCGCCAATTGATTTTTTGGTGGGAAACTTTAGTGGACAAAACCTTGCTACGGATTTTTATGTTTCGTCACTAAAAGTATGTGTCTCATATATTTAAGCACGGAAAATAAATTTTGTCACTAAAAGTAAACAATTAGTGATGAATTTGATGTCGTAGCTAATAAAACATCACGAAGGATTCAATGAATGTCTTTAAAATTAATAGAACAAGAGATTTTATTGATCCTCTTGAATCAAAAACGTATGATTGCATGGGCATTGAGTCGGTAGCTCACCCCTCTTTTTTCCCTCTAAATTTCCATGCTCCACTCATTTTGGGTCATGAGTAATGAGTTTGTATAGACTCTTAGTTGAACTTAATCTACCTTGTTACTTCTGATGAAATCCTCAAGGCGATTTTGAACATTGATGATTAATTTGAAAGAACCTAGTCATCTGATTTTAGTGCATGTTCTATCTTGAAAAGATGATTTGTGATTGGAGATGAGTTTAATTACTACATACTACACTACAACAAAAGAGAAATTTGTGGCAATAGATTTTAATTTTTACTACCACAAAAATATTTAACAACACTTGAGTTAATGTCATTGTCCTGAGTCGATAAAGTCTTTAGGTACATTTAGATAATATATCGACAATATATTCTTAATCATGAATTGATTAAGGTATATGAAATGAAAATTATTTATCCTAAGTCTCAGATGTATACTAAAAATTCACTCAAGGAGTACATGTTTCTTAAACAGGTACTTATCAATCTTAAATTTCCTAGTACATTGTTCAATAGATAATATGTTGCATTACTTCAATGTATCACCTTTCTTATTTGTGATTTGTATGAAGTGACTTTAACAAATGAGAAAGAGTCTAACCATCACCGTATTAAACAGAATAGAAGTTGGCAATTTAATATACTTCAATACTGAAAGAAATATTATAAATAATATTTAAGGCCTCTACGTCATGACCCAACACCCCGAGTCATGATGAAACCTACTATAACCCATCAGTAGGTAAGCCAACCCACCCAGAATGCCAAGCAATGAGTAAGAGGGTAGAACTATCCAGAAAATAATACTAACAAAAGTAAAAAATAGAAACCGAAAAAAGTAAAATAAAAATACAATAGAAGCCCTCTCGGAACCTGAAATTCAAGAGTACAGAGCTATCAAATATTAATAATTACAAGTCACAAAAGTGGACCACAACAAGTCATCTCAAAGGTAAAAGACTAGCTAAAGAATTACAGAAGGAGACAGGCTGATCCGGGACGCCAAGTGCTATCCAAAAGATGCAAAAGATGGCTCAAACGATTACCATTGGTAGCTGGTATTAATGTCACGACCTAAATTATACACTAGATGTAACATGACAGATAAGACTTTGAGAGGCCCTATACAAGCGACTTGACATACATCTACACATAGTAATAGGAAAAAGTAAAGCATTCCATATAAATAATAAAGTTTGACTATTAAAAATGGAGGTCTAAAATATTATTGACAAGCCTTTCTACAATACTAAAAGATGTGGTCGAAACGTATAATATCTGAAACATAAAGATATTAGAAAGCAATAAATAGGACATCATCGTCCTGGGAGGATGAGGATGTCCAAGTATTTAAACCACTACAGAGATTTACTATCCATGAGTAGTGGGAGAGGAGTCGTCAAGCCTTACATTAGTGAAACAATATAGGCACAACTATGCATTACTACATGAAATGTACTAAGTATGAGGGAACTTCAATAAAATATGAGATATGATCATAAGAGGACATAATCAAAATTTTGGAATGCATGACCAAGCTAAATATCGCAAAATCCTTTAAAAAGACATCGTCAATCATAGACATGGTCAATGCATCTTAAAATCATCAAGAAATCCTCATAAAGCGTTTGAAAGTAACTTAGCTCATTTTGTGGGGTATTTACTATTAACCAACATAGACCACATGAGGTATAACATAGAATCAAGTGTCTTTCTTCCACACCAAAAAGAAATGTCCTTACTTTCCAAGGGAAAGGACCATAAACATCTAGCTCAGGTGGATCTAACTATGTCACATAAGACAACCTCCAGGGGCATGCAAATAGGGACAAGGATATTTCTACTAGAGACCTGCCCTCTACTAACGGGAGAGACTCTCTAAATATCATCTCGGTGCTATGTAAAGTCCAAACAAAATTAGTCATAATCATAAGCATATCATAATCCATAGAAGCACATAATTAGTTACAAATCCAATCTAGAAACGTCATAGAATAGCTCATTAAATTTTGAATCAAGTATAAGTGAGAAAACAGTTCACCAAACCATGATTCCTTAATGTGAGAAAACCTTTTAACAATTAAACGATTATTCTTTTAAAGAAACCTAGATTATAAACAATCTGTTTTCATAAATCATAAATAAGTTCATGAAAACATCATTTATTTATTCGTAGCTTTTCTTCACATTCATGCGAATTATGGTTCATAGTAAAAATTCATGATCAATGCATGGGTTCATGTGAAAACAATTGGAAATCATGTAATTAAGTCAAGACAATCATAATAAGATCAAAATTCACCAATTGAATCCACCGAATTGTACCTATGAAGAAACCTAGTCAATTGTATTTAAATTTTACTTGAAGAATTGAGAAACCTTGGGGCTCAATGGGTGAATGAAATATATTGATAAAGCCCTACATACCTTGTGAATAAAAGCCTAGAATCAATGGTTAAAAAGATACTTGACTAGAAACCCTTAGCTTCTTCTTCCTTGCTCCTTGCCACGACCCTGGGGTACCTCCTAGATGTAACATGGCATATAGAACCCCGAAGGACTCCCTACAAGTCACTTAGCTCTCATAACATAATAATTAGAACAATAAAAGTAAAGCAATAGTCCAAGTCCAAAACATTTTATAAAAGCAAAGCGGAAATATAATACACTTGTCTTATCATAGCCATCTAATACATGATTAACGTTTCAAGCACACCTCATCCAATTCTAGGTGCAAAAAATCATTAATCAGTATAAAACCCAACAAAGAGTTGGGGTCGAATCCACAAGGAGCGGTATATGTTAAAATTCAGTTATGAAGTAAAAATGTGGTATAAATAGTTATAGGAATAGAAATTATCGAAAAGGACATGTAAACAACTCTAAAGGGGGTGACACAAATGTCAAATGGGGGGGGGGGGGGTTGGTTTGAAATTAT
>JAJOOH010007605.1:0-27807 GCA_029582605.1 Solanum gracilifrons | reverse complement strand
GACAAAATAAATTGATTTTTTCAACAAAAAATAATTGTAATTTGAAGTTGGAAGAGAGTTTTGGAAAATGTTTTCCATAAGTTTTGAAGGGAAGTCATTTTCCTTAAATTTGAAGAAAATGAGTTGATTTGGAAAATATTTTCCAAAACATTTAACCCAACCAAACATGAAAAAATTGGAAAACATTTTGCTGATTCCAAGATGTATGATTGAATCAAAGTAATTTGTACTTCATTCAAGCATTGGATCTCCTGTCTCATTTCAATTCAAAAGGGTCATGGAAAGAACAGGTTCAAAGTCACGATCAATTCCTTTTTCAAATCCTGTTGCAGCTGCACGAGCCCTTCCTGTGTGCCACAAATGACCTACAAAGAAGAAGAATCCTAGAACAAAATGAGAGGTAGCTAACCAACTTCTAGGAGAGGCATAATTGACTGCATTGATCTCGGTAGCTACACCACCCACGGAATTTAAAGAACCTAAAGGAGCATGAGTCATATATTCCGCAGAACGCCGTTCCTGCCAAGGTTGTATGTCTTTTTTCAACCTACTAAAGTCTAACCCATTTGGACCCTTTAGAGGCTCTAACCATGGAGCACGCAGATCCCAAAAACACATAGTTTCTCCTCCAAAAATGACTTCTCCGATTGGGGAACGCATTAGATATTTACCTATAGCAGTAGGTCCTTGAGCGGATCCCACGTTAGCCCCAAGACGTTGGTCTCTAACTAGAAAAGTAAATGCTTGAGCTTGAGAAGCTTCTGGTCCAGTAGGCCCATAAAATTCACTAGGATAAACGATATTATTGAACCAGACAAAACAACAAGCAATGAAACCAAAGATAGCTAAAGCCCCTAAACTATAAGATAAGTAAGCCTCTACAGACCATACAAGTGCGCGTCGAGCCCATGCGAAGGGTTTGGTTAAGATATGCCAGATTCCACCAAGTAGGGTGGGGGGAAATGGAATTTTCTTTTTTATTTCACAAATGGACATGCTAGATCATATATCTATAAACGGATAGATAGATCGACCGGTGGATTAGCACCTGAGATCTTTCTACAGATAGTGGGGGTATCCACCCCTATAGCCATGTTCTATTCGAAGGAATAAAATAAAAATAGTCTTTCGAAGAGATGGCTAAGTGGTTGATAGCCCCAGTCTTGAAAACCGGTATAGTTTTGAACAAAGAACTATCGAGGGTTCGAATCCCTCTCTCTCCTTTTTTGCTAATTGAATAGATTTTTTTCTTTAGTGGTTTTGCCCAATCTGCTATTCGAAAGAAAAGGAAATGGCTCGGTTATCCCACCTAGCCAAGCCAAAAAAATAGATTAGATTTCCTTCATACCAAACACACCCTTAATCTACAACAATGTACTAACAAAACCATCCCTTAGTGTATAAGCTAATGAATACCTAAAAACATGAAGTTCTAAAACAAAAATACATATAAAGGGAGATGCATAAATATATATAATATACAAAAAATGAACTGGAACAATATTAGTTAAGATCGAGAATCTCTATCACTCTCAAAAGTAAGTATACAATATGGAATCCCTATTTTTGAAGTTACATGGAGGAGAACCTCACTACAATTCATTAAACGTTTTTGGAAGTCGTTGTTTTCCCTATTTCAAGAGTTATAACAAGCATAATTTTGAATCAGAGACTTTCACATGTGTTTTCATCGGTTGTAGTCTACTTCATGAAGGATATTGATGCTACTATCCTCACTCAATGAATTTACATTAAAAGGTATGTTATATTTGATGATACTAACCTACCATCTACTTCTTCTAGTTATACTGATCATGCAGATTCATCTGACACAGAATTCAATATTTTCACTTATTCTTAGTATCGCCGACACATGCACGATACCTACCTCATGATGCCCAACCAGTACCTCCTTCCATTGCACTTGCTTAGCTGCAACAAATTAATCTTACTGCTTAGGTACTTGTTGCACTTGTCGAGCCACATCACCTGGACATAATTGTGTCGCCATACCCTCATATTGCAACACACAGACTAGCTGCCTCTAATAATTAATTATGATACATTGTCTCCCTCAATTGTTGATTCACCTGAAACTTTTCTAGACAGCCCATCATTACCACCAAGGCCACAACCAAACACACCCACTTCTTCTTTAGGTCATACACATTCAAATTCCCTTGAAAATAAGCTATTGCCAGCAAAGCTATACACCTTCATGTGGACCTCCCAATGACTCCTCTTCATTACATAACACTCCATCTACCCATATTAATAACCAATCACACCAACCTCTCCCCTCTAATACCTAATGTATGCTCACTTGAGCAAAATTCACAACATCCCTTACTCAACCTAACTTTTAAATCACTTTCACTAGCTTTCTCGTTAAATTTGGACACCACTGGATTTGAGACCATAAAATTTACCTTATCCAAACAACAATGGCTAGTTGTCATGCATGAAGATATGCATGCCTTGTGTTCAAACAATATTTGGCAACTTGTGCCCCGACATCCTCAAAAGAACATAGTTGGAACACGATGGATTTTTAAGACAAAGCTGAAGACAGATTGTGAATACTATAAAGCTCACAAATAAATACCAACTAGTCACATTCATAAATCAATCTTGTAGTATGTTCCCATGGGAAGAAAATTTTACAATCAATCATTTTTTTTTATGTGTCAAGTCACCCTCTAACTAATTGTACTTCAAGATCTATAAAATAGTACAAAGAAAGTAAGAATCAAGTTTTCTTCCATCCATCGAGCATTCCAAGTTAATATCTTAGGAAAATACAAAAAGCTTTGAAATAAAAGTACAAAAATATTCAAGTATCTATTATAAAAAAAATATTATTGAGAATTAAATACCTTTTAGTTGAAATATTGAAACATAATGGAAAAATGAAAAATGAAAAAAAGAATAATATGAAGCATAACTCACAGAGGTATGGAAGGCATAACACACAACAATTTGTTTTAAACTTTTCTTCCGAATGGTGCACACATCAACCGTGCAATCTTGAGAATTTGAAGAATCCTTTGTTGTTGAACTGCACATTATTGAATCAGACAAGAATTCAGGAGATCCAAGCTAGCCTTATATCGTTCAACTTCACCATTGGCCTTATGTTTGATCTTGAACACCCATTTACATCCAATAGGGGATTTGCCAGGAGGAAGATCAACTAAATTCCATGTATGATTATCCTCCAATGCAGCAATTTCTAATTTCATAGCATCAATCCAAAGTGGATTTTTCACTGCCTCAGAGTAACAGGTAGGCTCTAAAGTAGTTGAATATGCAGCAAGGGCAGTACTATAGGATTTAAACAAGCCATTATAAGTGACATAGTTGGAGATAGGGAACTGACAAGAGGTATGACTCTTGGAGGGAGCTACATAATCCTGCATCCATATAGGAGGTTTGGTGGTCCTGTGAGACCTCCTGATAGGCTTCTCATGAGGCACATAGGGAGGCACAAAAATAGGCTCAGAGGATACAATAGGCACAGAATCAGCACTGGCATTATCATCTGAAGCAAGAGGAGGCAGAACAGAAAATTTCAGACTACCTGCGGATTGGTAAAAATCTGACGTTTGAGTCACAGGAAACATAGGAGAGCATGTGGGTAATGGATGATGAAAAGGAAACACATTTTCCTTGAATATCACATCTCTGTTGATGATGAACTCCTCCTCATGCATAGTTAACATCAAATAACCTTTCTGAGTGAGGGAGTAGACAAGGAAAACTGCAAGAGTGGCCCTAGGGGAGAATTTATCTGACTTTCTAAGGCATGTAACATAACCCAAACATCCAAAAACTTTAAGATGACTAAGATCAAGAAGATGCCCATTAAGAACTTTAAAGGGAACCTGTCCCTTAAGAGTGGAGGAGGGCAGCCTGCTGATAAGATAGACTGCAGTGTTAACACACTCACCCCAAAATTTAAGAGGAACATTGTCTTGAAATCTTATAGCCCTAGCAGTATCCAATATATATCTATGCCTCCTTTCAATCACCCCATTTTGTTGAGATGTATAGACACAAGAACTTTGGTGAACAATACCTAAAGATTTCAATAACTGTGATACTTGAGAGTTAAAGAACTCACACCCATTATCAGTCCTTAGAAATTTAACAGCTGCAGAGTAGACATTCTTAATCATTAACAGAAAATTAGTTAGAGCCACTATAACCTCAAACTTGGAATTTAGGAAAAACAACCAGGTGTATCTGGAGTGATCATTAACTAGAGTGAGGAAATATTTATGTCCAGTATGAGTTGGTACCCTATAAGGACTTCATACATCCCATGAATAAGAGTAAAACATGCATTAGATAAGGTAGTGCTTTGAGGAAAAGGAAGTCTGGATTGCTTAGCCAAAGGGCATATAGTACAGTGCTCAGAATCAGATGTAGTAATACACATAGTATCAAAGTATTTCAGCTTCTTTAATGTGTCTATAGGAGCATAACCTAATATCTTATGCCATAAGGCTAGACCAATGCTAGTTTTTTGTTTTCTGACTATAAAGGAACAACTATTCGACTTAGGTAGTCTTGTATTCTCAGCGTCTGTCTTCAAAAAGTTGTAGGAAGAATTCATCACATACAAGCCTTGAGCATGCTTACCAATTCCTCTCACCCTTCCAATGAAGAGATCCTGAAAAATACAAAAGTCAGGGTAGAAGCTGACTGAGCATTTCAACTCCCTAGTTAATTTGGACACTGATAACAAATTATGTTGGAACTCAGGTAAGCACATCACATTGTGAATCTTCTGATTATCCAAAATTGCAGTAGATCCTAAGTGACTGACCTTTGTAACACCTCCAGTAGGTAGAAAAACATTACCAGAATTAGGATTAGAGATGTGTTTAGCATCAGATAAAATCCTAGGATTATGGACCATGTGATAAGTGGCCCCTGTATCCACTATCCAGTTAACAACACCAGTATGAGATGTGTTATAACTAGATATACCTGCTGATAGAGTTGTACCATTACCATCATTCCCTTTGTCAAGCATATGCAAGATTTGATGATACTGCTCAGGAGTAAAGGTGGGTACATTTGCATGTGTTCCATAAGAGGTCAGTATCTGTGATGAACTATCTCCAAGATGACCTGCAGAGCTAACATTAAAAGGATTTAGCTGTCCCCTAGATGCATTGATGGATCTTCCAGCATAACTACCAGGATCAAAGGAAGAATTCATGTTCCATTGAGATCCATATTCACCAGCAGCATAGTTTGCAGCACCTCCTCCTTCAGAATTGTTACTGAACTTCTTCTTGTCGTTGTGCTTGAAATTAGATGGGTAGCCATGTAGTATGTAACAGTTGCCACAAGTATGGCCAGTGTGGTGACAATAGTCACAGTATAAATATTGATTACTTTTTTTAGACTTGAAATTGGAGTCAGATCCAGTAGCCATACCTGAACCAGAGCTAAAACCACCACCTGAATTGGAAGTACCTGTATGGTAACTAGTACCAGGCTTGTAGGAAGCATGGCCGGAGCTAGATCCAGGTTTGTGATTGCCTTTGTTGCTGTAGAATGCAACACCTTCACTCACATCAGCAGGCTGGATTACCTTGCCCAATAACCTTTGACCCTCCTCTGAAATCAATATGGAGTAGACTTGATTAATGGAAGGTGTTGGAGTCATCATGAGGATCTGACTACGACTCTGAGCATAGGAGTCATTTAGACCAGTCAAAAACTGAAGCAGTCTCTGATATTCAAAGTGATGTACATATGTCCTGGACTCTGGACAACTGCACCCTGGACATGGCATAATTGCATCAAATTCATCCCAACACTCACGTAATCTAGAATAATAGCTAGATAAGGTGGAAGTGCCCTGAAACATTGTGTGAATTTCCTTATGGAGAAAATGAATTCTGGATCCATCAACCTTATCAAAGCGTTCCTTCAGATCTATCCATACTTTGGAAGCATTCGAAGCATAGATTACACTATTATGATAGAATTGATGATCCAGGAGAGAACTATGGCATTACACTTTTCCCATAGATCATGAAGAAAATGAGGAAAAAACTCTCTAGGATGCTTACCATCAACGAATCCCAGTTTACTTTTCCCTAGCAATCCCAGACGCATCGATCTACTTCAAATCGCGTAGTTCTCCTGGACAGTGAGCTGAATTGAGACCAGAGAACTACCAGGGGTATCACTTGGTTGAAGAAATAAGGGATGATTGTGATCAATCTCAAGTCCACGAGCCACTGGTGGTGCATCAACAGGCTGATCTTCACCTGCCATTGAAGATATCTTCGAGGAAGAGCAAATTACAGAAATTACACTAACAAAGTGCAGTCGAATCAAAGAGGAAAACTCAGATCTCTGCTAAATCGAATACAAAGCTCTGATACCATGATAAATTACAGAGAAAATAGTGATGAAGAATGAATCTAGACAAAAGGTGCATGAAGATACATGGGAAAAAATTAAAGACGATTCTCATTATCATTCAAAGAATTTAAAATGAGCTATGCTCATACATCATTATCTATACAGTGACTCGCTTAGCTTTTAACCGACTCTAACAACCTATAACTAACTTTTAACTAGTTTGTTACATACAGCTTAATTAATTAAGCTTAACTTGGACAGCTGGCACACATTTGTCATAAGCATAATTTCACACCTATCAATTTAGTTTATATTTGAAAAATGAACAAATAAAGAGGATAGTAGTGTTTAAGATGCTCTCCTAGACATTTCATCAAACATTTGTAGGACATAATCAGTGGATATGGTTTTTAGCTTATTGTGTAGTAACATCCATATAAAACTTTCTTCAACAAACCCATTTCTCAGTTACCACTCTATCACAACACCATATAAATTACAAATTAGGTTTCAACAAAAGCCCAAATCATAATCTAACATAGTAATAAAATTGAAACATCAATTTCTTATCAACCAAGCCCTATAATGATTATACCCACCCCACCCCCATCAGAAACAATTCTCTAAGAAATACAAAATCAGTTGTGAAAGACTACCCACGTAAGAGCTCAAAACAACCAATTAAACTCAATCCTACTAAAAACCCAAGAAAGCTACACCATCTCTAGGTGGAAACAACAACTTGAAATTCCCTAATTTCAAAATCAGAAGCAATTGGAGCCTCAGATTTTACTGAAATTTATAAAATATTAAAAAAAGTAAAGTAAAAATGAAAAAAAGATACCCAAATCGCCACAGATCAGTGAATCACATTCCAAACAAAAAAAATTAAAAGTACACCCAAAAAAAGGAATAAAACTGGAAGGGGTTGTACCAGTTAGGGATTCGTACCAATCCAACAAATGTGAGTGAAGATACAGAGAGAGTGAGAATATTGCTTATGGGCGAGAGAGGGAAATTGGGGAAGGGGGATGAACTTGAATGTTCTGTTTTTGATAGAGGGAAATGCAGGGAATAGGGTATTATTTAATTTGGGAAATTTTGAGAGGGAATTTTGGGTGGGAACATTTAACCAAATAATTTAAATAATATTTTTTGACCTAAACTCATTTGTTCTATGTCATATAATTATTAATAATATTTATATATTCATTAATTTTTTTTCTAGAATTAAATATAAAGAGTGATGAAATAATTTATAGAGATTTAGATTTTAATATTAGAGATAAATATCAATAATTAGCAAACTATAATAAGATTTTGGAAGCAAATGTTGTACTATTCTTAATATTTGTATCAATTATCGTTGTTTTAAAACTATTTTATTCTAAATATCTTTATTTATGACATTATAAGCCAAATATTATTATTTTATAACATGTATCTCAAATATTACTTAATATATATTGGCGTATCTTTAATTTTTTTTTATAGTATTAGGTTCAAGTAAATGACTAGTTCTCATCGTATAATTAAGAAATTCAATTGTTGGTCATTAAAGAACATAAAAGTTTTTTTTTTTTATATTTTCAAAAGGCAATATGTTTTTATCTAAAATGTGAATTCCGATGAATATTGAACTAATAAAAATGATTAGACACACGAGATGAATATTATTTCGATCTATTATTTGTGGATGAATTGTGTGGGTTTGAGTTAGCTAGACATTTAGATATTATCGTCTATTTATTTAAAATATATTTAAAACTTTACTACAAATATGATCCCACAAAAGTAAATCGAATGAAACTCTATATGAGCATCTAATAACATAATTGGATCAATTAAAATATCATTCTCATAATAGAGATACGAGTCAAATAACAATTCTTGAAGTACTTGTTCATGATGAAGATTGAGAGAGACTTAATGAGGTTATGTTTAAATTCATTTTAAGTAGTCAATTAAATTAAATTAGATATAATTTAACTATATATTTTAATTATATTTGAAATTTACAAGTAAGATCACATAAAATTGAATCAAATAGAATAATCAACAACACGTAAACACACTAGCTCGATAGAAATATTTTCTTGATCAAACAAGTTCGAGTCAAATAATAATTCTCAAAATATATGATCAAAATGAACCTGAGTGAAACTTAGTGCAACTTTGTACTTTAAATTCAATATAATTTTACTCAATCAAAGATTATTAGATATAACTATTTTTTATTCATTATATTAAAAATTTACAAATATTTTTGTAAAATTGAATTGAATTGAATTGATCGATGATTACCTATAATACATTACACTAAATTGAATCATTTGATCAAGATGAATCTTAGAGTTCAAATTAGTGAAGTTGATTTTGTTTAAATTTGATATAATTAATTAATCAAAGTTAATCATACATTAGATTTAATTTATTTAAATTATATTTGAAATTTAACATTAAGAACTTGTAAAATTGAATCGAATAGAAAAAAAAACACATTTAATTATACTAATACGGTAAAGATGTTGTTTGATAGAAGAACTTCGAGTCATGAAGTATAGAAGTCTCTTTAATTTACTTTCTAGTTTTTGAATTTGTCTTCAATCTAGATAATATTTTGATGAGTTGATTTTATAATATCATGTAAGAACTTGTTTATGCAGGCAATAATATATATCCAGGTGTACCAATCTCTCAAAAGCATATATACATACATATTTCAATAAATATTCATCCAACTATACAAAATTGTTACAACTAATTTACAATAATTAGATTAGTACTATTGTCATAATAACTTTAATTATACATAATGAAAATTATTTAATGTGGCTAAAATAATTACTATTGCTATAATAAAAATATAATTCGTGATAAATAAAATTATCTGGGAACTTTATCACAACAGTAAATCTATAATTATAACACTTTGTCATAGTAAATAATTATAGCTATTGAGCCAACTGATGTTACAATTATTTAGAAACTTGAAGCAAATATTTATTATAAAACCACAATAGGTTATTTCAAATAATTTATGGTGGCTAAAAGGTTACTACTGATTTAGTAAGTTTTAACTCCTGTCAAAGATTAGTAATTAGCTACGAAATTTACTATAGCAAAAAAATTATTGTTATGTCATTTAACTATTGCCTTAATTTTTAATAACTTGAATTTTTTTTTTAGCTACAACCATTTATTCCAAACAATTTATTGTAGCTCAAAGATTACTATTGATACAACAAGTTTCAATTCATGGCTTAAATTAATAATTAGCTACAAATTTTGTTATAGCAAAAACATTGTGGCTATATCTTTTAACTATTGCCACAACTTTTTTGTAATTTGAAGCAAACATATTTATTTAGCTACAACATTTTAATTCAAACAAGTTATTGTGGCTAAAAGGTTATTATTGCTACGATAAATTTTAACTTGTGGTAAAAATTAATGATAAGCTACAAAATTTTATTGTAGCAAAAAATCTATGGCTATATCATTTTAACTATTGCCACAATGTTTTATAACTTGAAGCAAAATATTTATTTAGCTACAATATTTTGTTTCAAAATAATTTATTGTGGCTAAAAGGTTATTATTGCTAGGATAACTTTTATTGCATGGCAAAAACTTATGATTAGCTATAAAACGTTATCGTAGCAATAAAGTTGTAGCTATATAGGCAATTATTGCCACAATTATTAATAATTATAGCAAAAATGAAGAATTAGCTTTGTCAATTTGATTGTCATGGCTACGAAATTTTACGAATATATAAATAGCTATGAAATTCAAAATTTTGTGGCTATTACTAGGTAATAGCTACGATTTTTGAATTCATAGCTTCAACTTTGTAGCTATAGATACATTTTTTTGTAGTGTAATGAGATTTTTCGATTGTCTCTTTCGATACGTAATTAACTTTATTAGTTTAATTAAATGAATTGAAATAAGAGCTCACATTTGCTAATTTCTATCTTTTCGTAGGCTTAACTAACCTACATTTATATTCCGAAGAAACATTAATAACAAGGGTAACTTAATTCAACAATTTGTGCCAATATTAAATGCTTGAGATCTCAATCAATGTAGCTTTACCACGGGCTTAGTGTTATAGCACATAATAGAAGTGGATAAATGTAAGTTTTGAAATTGCATTAAATAGAAGAATAAAGATTACCCAGAGTAAATTTCAAGCATATTAAAATGGGGATAACAATATTTCCTACTATTGAGAAATGCACTTTGGAAGGTCGAGCAAGAGATACAATAGTTGCTAACTTGGATGGAACTTTACTACGAAGTAAAGCTTCTTTCGCTTATTTCGCGTTGGTAGCATTCGATGTTGGTGGGGTCTTAAGGTTGCTCTCTCTTCTCTTAGTTTCACCTTTTTTCAGTATTCTTTACTATTTCATCTCGGAGTCTATTGGACTCCAAGTTATTATCTTTGTAACTTTTGTAGGGATGAAGGTCTCCGATATAGAATCAGCAGGACGTGCTGTTCTTCCAAAGTTCTATTCTGAAGACCTTCATCCCGAGTCTTGGAGATTGTTCTCATCATGTGGGAAACGTTGTGTTTTGACTTCCACCCCTAGAATTATGGTGGAGCCATTTTTGAAAGACTACTTAGGGGTAGATATTGTCTTAGGGACTGAGATTGAAACATATAAAGGTCGAGCAACGGGCTTTGTTAGATCGCCTGGAGTTCTTATTGGGAAGAACAAGGCTAATGCTCTTAGAATGATTTTCGGAGAAACTCCACCTGAGATTGGTTTGGGTGATTGCGATACTGATATTCCTTATATGACATTGTGTAAGGAGAGGTACTATGTACCGCGAAACCCAAGAATAAAGGCTTTATGTATAAACAAGCTTCCCAAGCCTATTATATTCCATGATGGTCGCCTTATAAAAAAGCCAACACCACTAATGTCTCTTCTCATCATTCTTTGGATCCCATTCGGGTTTCTTCTTGCATGTGTGCGTCTCAGTGTCATGTCACTCCTCCCTATCCCTCTTCAGTACTATGTACTTCTGGCCATCGGCATTCGTCTTACCATTAAAGGCACCCCACCACCCCGTATCAAGAAATCTAAAGACCAATCAGGTGTACTCTTTGTTAGTTGTCATAGGACTCTTTGCGACCCTATTTTCCTCTCCGTGTTGTTGAGCCGCTCTATCCCAGCTGTTACATACTCCCTTTCGCGATTTTCTGAGATCATTTCACCTATTAAAACAGTTAGACTCACTAGAGAACGAGCTTCAGATGCATCCATTATAAAACAACTCTTAAAAAAAGGTGATCTCATAATTTTCCCAGAGGGGACTACAAGTCGTGAACCATTTCTTCTTAGGTTTTCTTCATTATTTGCTGAGTTAACCGATGAGATCGTGCCCGTGGCAATGGAGAATAAGATGAGCATGTTTCATGGCACAACAACGCGAGGATGGAAATGGATGGATGCGTTTTTCTTTCTAATGAATCCACGTCCCAATTATGAAATTACATTCTTGAATAAGTTGTCGTATGAGTTCACTTGCAAATCAGGTAAATCAAGTCATGAAGTGGCTAACTACGTGCAAAAAATTATTGCTGAAACTCTTTCTTATGAGTGCACTACATTTACTAGGAAGGATAAGTATATGGCTCTTGCAAGAAACGATGGCACAGTTGTAAAGAATACTTGAATCAAGTTGTATTGGGTTTGTAATTAAAAAATGAGGTTAAAAACTTAAATTTTATATGTAATTTGATTTTTTTTTCTTTCTAAAATTAGGTAATATCTGTTTAAGTAATTATTTGTGGTACTTTTGCCGTTTAGATCAAAAAAATTTTGGATTTAATCTTTCGAAATTCTCAAGTCCGCCACATTAGAAATCCGTAATTTTGTTAGCACCATAAAATTTTATATAATGTAATTAAATGTGTATATTAAAACTAGTAATATTGAATGATATAACATATAATCAATAGGTTCAATTAATCTCAATACTAATGGCACAAAATATGAATCTCTTTCTATATATATAAATTAACAATTCAATAATAAGATCTAAAAATCAAATCGATAAAATTTATATAATAATATTAAACTTGTGGGTACACAGCGTTTTGATTATGACAAATATTTAGTCAATATGTTGCCAAACAATCTAAAGCCGCTCTACTTTAGTCTACCGCTGCCGACTTCTCCAAAGTTTTGGGGGAAAAAACAACTTTAGTTTGGTCATTTGGTTATAAAAATGGGACAGATAAAAGAATATTATATTCTATGAATTGAAATATTTTATAACTTGAGATATTTTATTTATGAAGTTAGCTATTTTATTCTCTTTATAGAATAGTTGATTCCATCATTTTATTTTAGTACAAAGTATATCTTGAGATTAATTAGATTAATTAATTTTATCTTGGCTTATTATTTCTTTATCCCATCAACTAAAATGAATTTGAGAACTTACTAATGCTTAGAGAGGTTTTTGTTAAGCTTGTGCACATTATTCCTTTGTGGCTACCTAATTTGGCTAGTTTCCCTTTCAGGTATTATACTTTGGAAAAGAGTCTTAAAACCCACATCGATCATTCGTTTCACGAAATCGATGTAAATTAAAGTCTATGGTTTTATGTAATTAGGTGTAATGCGAAAGCTAGCAAAACAAAACTCTCAAAGCCCTAGGACTACATTGTGAATGATGACTAAGTTATAAGGAACAAACCTCTATTTATAGAGTTCTAAACTGTTTTCTACAAGAAAAAGACTGGTCAACGATAAACCTTTTCCTAAAAGGAAAAAACATATTTACTGTAAGAAACTCAGTGCAATTAATACCCAACAAATCTCCACCTTGTCTTAAAATTTCTGACAAATTAAATTTGTCTACCTTCTTCACATAATCTTCAGCCGCTTGCATCTCCTCTCCATGATCTCCTTCATCAGATATATGTCTCGACACAGAAAATCTCTCTGAAACAATTTCTTCAACAAAATGTTCATTACTGTCAAATAAGTTGCGGCTAGAACTACACCCGCCAAGATGAACACCCAATTTTTAACTTGATTCAACCATCGATTATCGAACCACTGAACTTGGCTCCATCATTAAATATTGGACCTGGCTCCATCATTGAACCATCCAACCTGGCTACATCATTGAATGTAGCTCTGATATCAGTTGTTAGAACCGAAATAATTAGATATAATGCGGAAGCTAGTAAAACAAACCTCGAAAGACCACGAGTAAGAACACAAACGACAAATATACCCAACAGATTTTCCTTTTGAAAAATTAGTCTTCTCAGTCAATTTTGATCCGATTTTTGTTAAGGATATAGGCAAATCGATATTACATGATATTGCTTCGACTAACGTACATTTACCTTTAGTGATACTCTCCTATTATATTATCTTTGCTACATCTTTATGTGGATAAGAGATAATATAATTCTCCCGTTAATTAAAGTAGAGATTTAAAGCAAAAAATGCTAAGCCGACCTATTATATATCTGCCTAATCCTCTATGATGAATAACTTGTGCCACTTCTCAAATATTCTACATATGTTGAATGTCAATATTTTACTACGTGCTAAACATGTACAAAGTTAATGCACATAAAATAATATCCCAATAAATTTGAAATATGGATAGTCCCTTTTCTTCATTAAAAAAACATATATAGGTAGGTGCCAAACTTCCTAGCTCTTACAAGAATCATTTTAATTTTGTCAATTACTATATATATATATATAGATTGTACATATATAGAGTTACAAATTCAGAGATTCTTCTATGCTTTTCCCTTTGAACAACTTACTCAAATTACCCTTTAAATTAAGCTACGAAAAGATGGCGATAACAACGTTTCCGATGGTCGAAAAATGTACATCGATCGATCGAGAGAATGACACAGTTGTAACGGACTTGGATGGAACATTACTACGTGCTAGAAACTCTTTTGCTTATTTCGCGTTGGTAGCTTTTGATGTTGGTGGGGTCTTAAGGTTACTATTTCTTCTCTTAGCTTCACCTCTCGCAGGGATTCTTTATTATTTCATCTCGGAGTCTGCTGGAATTCAAGTTATTGTCTTTGCTACTTTTGTAGGGATGAAGGTTTCCGATGTAGAATCAGCAGCACGACACGTGCTGCCAAAATTCTATTTAGAAGACCTTCATCCCGAGTCTTGGAGAGTGTTTTCATCGTGTGGGAAGCGTTGTATTTTGACTGCCACCCCTAGGATTATGGTGGAACCTTTTTTGAAAGACTACTTAGGGACGGATATCGTTTTAGGGACTGAGATTGAAACATATAAAGGTAGAGCAACTGGCTTTGTTAAATCTCCCGGAGTTCTTGTTGGGAAGAACAAAGCTGATACTCTTACAAGCACTTTTGGAGATAATCAACCTGAGATTGGCTTGGGTGATCGTGATACTGACATTCCTTTTATGACATTGTGTAAAGAAGGATACTTTGTACCATCAAACCTAAAAGTAAAGGCGGTAAGTAAAAAAAAACTTCCCAAGCCTATTATATTCCATGATGGTCGTTTTATCAAAAAGCTAACACCACTTACGTCTCTTCTCATCATCATATGGATCCCCTTCGGGTTCCTCCTTGCTTGCATGCGAATCAGTATAGGAATACTTCTCCCTATACCTCTTCACTACTACGCGTTTTGGGCCACTGGCATTCGTCTCATCATTAATGGAATCCCACCATTACATATCAAGAAATCTGAAGATCAATCAGGCGTACTCTTTGTTTGTTGTCACAAGACGATACTTGACAACATTTTTCTCTCTGCTGCATTGGATCGTCCTATTCCAGTCATTACATACTCTACTTCACGATTTTTTAACATTTTTTCGCGTATTAAAACTATAACACTCACTGGAGATCGAGCATCTGATGCTTCCATGATCAAACATTTGTTAAAACAACGCGATCTCACAATTTTCCCTGAGGGGACTACGAATCGTGGACAATTTCTTCTTAGGTTTTCTTCATTATTTGCTGAAATTACCAATGAGATCGTGCCTGTGGCAATAGAGAATAAGATGAGCATGTTTCATGGCACAACATCGCGAGGATGGAAATGGATGGATCCATTTTTCTTTCTGATGAATCCACGTCCGACTTATGAAATTACATTCTTGAATAAGTTGTCGTATGAGTTCACTTGCAAGTCTGGGAAATCAAGCCATGAAGTTGCTAGTTATGTACAAAAGGTTATTGCTGAAACTCTTTCTTATGAGTGTACTACTTTTACCAGGAAGGATAAGTATATGGCTCTTGACACAATTGTGAAGAATCCTTGAATCAATGCTAAAAGAATAATGGAATTTTTATTTTGATTGTCCCTTTCAATAATGATGCAAAAAGATTTCTTGCCAAAAATATTATGAAAGTAATGGATTTAATTAAAAAAATCATGTAGATTTTACTTATATATATCATGTATCATTTTTATACGGGATTGAATGTGTAGTAATGCATTTATTTAATGATATAAAGTTTAAAATAACAAAATTATCATTAGCTTATGTGTACGCAACAACAAACTTAGCCCTAGCTTATGAACTTAAATTAGTTTTTTTTTTTTACTGTCTTAGATATAAGTCTAAATCTATAGATGCGTGTCAGAGGATAGAGAAGGTAAATTGCTCCACATGGAAGCTCAACCCACAATTGAACATTTGCAAGTGGCGGCGCCAAATTTCAAAGCCTGCGTGGGCTAGCTGGGGCTACAACGGTTTTATAACAAGTGTGTGCTTCGTTGTGATAGTTTAAATAGGAAACTCACAATATATATATATATCAATAGTTCAGTTTGAATTACAATAATTTAAATATGTTTTTGAACGTTAATTTTAGAAAGTAATAAGGACATTTAAAGAAATTAAAAAATGGAGTAAGTGCTAATCTACTACCTTCATTAGTAGGTTGGGGGCACAACGTGTAACGTGTTAATTAAGGAAAACATATAGTCAAATATGCTGCCAAACAATATAAGCCTCAGCGTCTAATTTTTAGGTTACAAACAAGCTACGTTTTAGCAGTGAGGAAATTCATGATTCGGTTATCATATAATAAATTATCTTAATATCCTTCGTTATACGTTAAGATCGTACGCTTAACTAACCTTTCTTATATTGTTGCTTCATAAAATTTTCCAAAGAAGAATTATATATTAATAAAGGTAAACTTAAAGGACATTCTTCTTAGAGACAAATATGGGCATAAAAATATTTCCCACTGTTGAGAATTGCACAACAGAAGGACGAGAAAAAGAAACAGTAGTAGCTGACTTGGATGGAACTTTACTAAGAAGTCGAAGCTCTTTTGCTTATTTCGCGTTGGTAGCATTCGATGTTTGTGGGGTCTTATTTCTTCTCTTAGCTTCACCCCTCGCGGGGTTTCTTTATTATTTCATCTCAAAGTCTGTTGGAATTCAAGTTCTTATATTTGTAACATTTGTAGGGATGAAGGTTTCCGATATAGAATCAGCAGCACGTGCTGTACTGCCAAAATTCTATTCTGAAGACCTTCATCCTGAGTCTTGGAGAGTGTTCTCATCGTGTGGGAAGCGTTGTGTTTTGACAGCAAACCCTAGGATTATGGTGGAACCATTTTTGACACACTACTTAGGGGTAGATATTGTTTTAGGGACGAAGATTGAAACATATAAAGGTAGAGCAACTGGCTTTGTTAGATCGCCAGGAATTCTTGTTGGGAAGAAAAAGGCTGATGCTCTTAAAAGGACTTTCGGAGAAACTCAACCTGAGATTGGATTGGGTGATCGTGATACTGATATTCCTTTTGTGACATTGTGTAAGGAAGGCTACTTTGTTCCATCAAACCCAAAAGTAAAAGCGGTAAGTACAAACAAACTTCCCAAGCCTATTATATTCCATGATGGTCGTCTTATCAAAAACCAACACCACTTATGTCTCTTCTCATCATTTTTTGGATCCCATTCGGCGTTCTCCTTGCCTGTTTGAGGATGACCCTCGGATCACTCCTCCCTATCCCTCTTCAATACAATGCATTTCGGGTCTTTGGCATCCGTCTTACCATTAAAGGCATCCCACCACTCCCTATAATGAAATCCGAAGAGAAAAAAGGTATGCTCTTCATTTGTAACCACAAGACACTTCTTGACCCATTTTTTCTCTCTATAGCTCTAGGTCACCCTGTCCCAGCTGTTACGTACTCTCTTTCAAGACTATCTGAGATATGTCCAGAGGGGACTACTTGTCGCGAATCATTTCTTCTTAGGTTTTCATCGTTATTTGCTGAGTTAACAGACGATATTGTGCCAGTAGCAATAACAAATAAGACGACCATGTTCCATCCCACAACGGCAAGAGGGTGGAAATGGATGGACCTGATTTACTTTTCTATGGACCCTAGTCCGATTTATGAAGTTACATTCTTGAACAAGTTGTCCCCGGAGCTCACTTGCAAGTTTGGGAAGCCAAGTCATGAAGTTGCTAACTACATACAAATGGCTATTGCTACAACTCTTTCTTATGAATGCACTAATTTTACCAGGAAGGATAAGTATCGCGCTCTTGTTGGAAATGATGGCACGGTAGTGTAGAAGGGATGACCTATATATCAACGCGAAAATTATGATTTGAGATTTCAAATCATGCTTAACTTTTTAACTTTTGATTTATTTTTCTTTCAAGAATATGGCATCGTATGACAAGTTGGTTCATTAAATGGCATAAAACATGAGTTAAGTCGAGCACCCCTAGGTTACGTGCTGAAAATGATGCTAGTTTGATTATTATTATTTTAAAAATAAAATAAAAATGATGTCAGTGTAAATTAAATATATACAATATTTAAGATAAAATTACTAAGTTCACGTTAACTCAGTACTTTAAGGCTAGATCCGCCCCCTGCTCCTCAGAGTTTCAAAAGTACTTTCATCCTCTGCTTCAATATTGATAGGGTCATTTAGTTGCATTTACAATATAGAGTATAAGAGCTCTTGTGACAACTTTTAGTATCAACTTATTTTGTCATATGTGATGAATCAGTGGCGACGAAAAACTGTTGCCACAAAATATATAGTTTTAGCTATGACCCTTAAAATCACCACAAAAATTAACATATTAGTGGAGATTTTAACACTGTCACTGCAAATAATCCTACTAAAATATGGTTAAAAGTTTAATTTGCTGCGACGAAGAAATTGTCATTAGAAAAGGTGTTTTGCTAGAGTCTATATTATGCAATAATCTCACTCTAAGCTAAATTTCTTGTAGTGCATAATACCACTCTTCGTAAGAAAAAAAAGAAATAATTTGGACATAATTATTACTATTTTTTAAAATTCAAATGCATAATTATTGTTACTACAATCATCATAGTTAGATTGTTTAGGGTGAAAATTATTTATACTCATCAACCTTGCATTAAAAATCAACGTTGAATAATAAACATTTATGTTTATATACTAACTGTATTTATGTTTAATTTTTTTGGAAATGACCCACTTTTTAGATTAGATAAAATATCTTAGTTTACTTGAGCTTTAAAATTTAATTAATGATGTGAGATTAAATTTCAAATCTTGAACAGAATATTTCTTTTTTGTATTCTATTATTTCTCAAAGGAGGCATGTACATGATTATATAACTACTACTAAGTTACAATATATGGAAAGAATTAATATCTTCCTATTTTTCAAAGATTACTAGAATTGAGTTCCTATTTTAAAAGATTACATAATCAAGTCCTAAAATATCTCTACACTCCCCCTCAAGTTGGTGCATAGATGTCGAACATGCCCAACTTGCTCCCAAACTTGGAGAACATTTTACTCGAAACTGCTTTAGTAAGAAGATCAGCCAATTGGTCCTCCGATCGAATCTTGGGTAACTCTAATATCTTTCCATCCAACTTTTCCTTGATGAAAAACATGTCGATTTCTACATGCGTGGTACGATCGTGTTGTACCAGATTATGTGCAATATCACGTGTAGCCTTATTATCACAATATAGTTGGATTGGTGCCTTAGGTGGATACCCCAAATCTGTTAAGAGAAGTCCCAACCATAATGCTTCACATATTCCAAATGAGCGAGCAACGACATTTTGTTTTTTGCTTCTCCATTAACAAGATTTCCTCCCACAAAAGTGAAATATCCTGAAGTAAACCGTCTGTCATCGATAGCTCCAGCCCAGTCAGCGTGCATCCGTATATACATTTATCACTAGAGGATCTGTATATTTTGTGAACAAAATTCCCTTTACTGGAGCAGACTTCAAATATTTCAAGATGCGCATAATTGCATTCATATGTTGCTCACCAGGATTATGCATAAATTAACTTACCACACTTAAAGAATAAGCAAGGTCTGGTCTTATGTGTGCTAGGTACATCAATCTTTCTACAAGTCTCTGATGATATCTCCCTTTATCAACTAGAATTTGATTAGGTTCAACACTTAATTTCAGGCCTTCTTCAACAGGTGTATCAGCTGATTGGCAAGCTGTCATGCCAGTTTCCTTTAACAAATCTAAAGTATATTTTCTTTGGGATAAGAAAATTTCTTTAGATGATCTAGACACTTCAATTCCAAGGAAAAACTTTAATGGACCTAGGTCCTTCATCTCGAATTCTTTAGACAGGTAACTTTGGAGAGCTTTCCTTTCTTCAGGGTCATTTCCAATCACCACCATGTCATCAACATATGCAATAAGGGCAATAATTTTACCTTGTTGTCTCTTCAAGAACAAAGTGTGATCGGTGTTGCTTTGAGTATAGCCAAATGCCTTCATAGATTTGGTGAATTTTCCAAACCACGCTTTTGGTGATTGTTTCAGTCCATAAAGTGATTTCTTCAATCTTCATACTCTATAATCATGTGATCTCGATATCTCGTACCTTGGAGGATAGTCCATATAGACTTCTTCAGACAACTCACCATGAAGAAAAGCATTTTTCACATCAAATTATTGTAGTGATCAATCAAAATTTGTCGCCAAGGATAATAGCACTCGAACTGTGTTGATTTTTGCAACAGGTGCAAATGTTTCAGTATAGTCGATTCCATAGGTCTGAGTATATCCCTTAGCCACCAATCTCTCTTTGAATCGTTCTATCATACCATCTGCTTTGTACTTGACTGTATACATCCTTCGACATCCAACTGTTTTCTTTCCTGGTGGACAATTGACAATTTCCATGTATAATTTTTTTCGAGGATTTCATCTCTTCATCCATAACTGCTTTCCACCTGGTATCAATTAAGGCTTCTTGCACATTGTTAGGAATAGATACAACAGATAATTGATTTACAAATGACTTATTTGATTCCGACAAACGATGATTAGACACAAAATGGCTCAATAGGTATCTAGTCTTACCAGAAATTTCTGCTTCATAGGTGGGTTTAGGAAGACCTCTATTGTGTCGTGGTGGTAGTTGTTTGACTGATGGTTCATGTACAAAATCATAAACATCTTGAGTTGGCGACGATTGATTTGGTACATCAGTTGCTTGTTGGGTGAGGGGTTCATGTGATATTGGACCAACTTTTCCAATTTCTTGATTTCCAGTAGCACCCAAATCTTCTTCTTCAATTTCCTGATTTCTAGCAGTACCCAAATCTGATTCTACTGTATCTTGGTTATGTCCCATTTCTTTATGTTCACCACCACATAAACTTTATTCATCTACAACATGGTTACTAGGTGCAAAAAGTATCAGTTTTTCATAATTTAGAGACAAAATATCCTTTATGTCCTCCCTTGGAGTTTTGTTTTATTAGAAAAATACATAGATTGTTCATCAAAAACAGCATCCATTGTAACAAACATTCGTTGAGTTGGAGGATAAAAATATTTGTACCCTTTTTGATGAGTAGCATATCCAAAAAAAATACACTGCAGTGCACGGGGGATAGTTTGTCGCGTTGATGCTTATGAAGATGTACAAATGCTACACAACCAAAAACACGATGAGTTAAATTTGGGACTGCCGGTGTAATCACCGCTTTAGCAAGAGCTTGAGATGGTGTTCTAAAGTTAATTCTGCTAGAAGGCACTTGATTAATTAAATATGTTGCAGAAGTGAGTGCTTCTCCCCAATGACATTATGGCAGATGATCTTCAATCAATAGAGCACGAACAACTTCTAATAAATGACAATTTTTTCTCTCGGCTACCCCATTCTGTTGGGGTGTATTGGGACAAGTAGTTTGATGAGCAATTCCATGTGCTTCTAAATATCGCTTAAGTTCATAGCTGGAATACTCTACCCCATTGTCACTACGAAGAACTCTTACTTGGGCATTATATTATGTGCAAATCATTTTATGAAACTTTTGAAACAACAAATTCACTTCACTTTTTGAACTTCATCAAACACACCCAAGTCATTCTAGTACAATCGTCTATAAAAGTAGCAAACCAACGTGATCCACCTAACGCATTCACCTTGGATGGACCCCAAACATCTGAATGTATAATCATAAAGGGAATTGAACTTTTATTCATTCTTGGTGAAAAATACACAAGGTGACTCATTGAAAGTTCACAGACATCACAATGGAAATTAGAAACATCAAATTTTGTAAATAACTTAGAAAACAATTTATTAAGATATCCAAAAGAAGCATGTCCCAATCGTCGATGTCATAGCCAAATATCAGATTTCCTTGTTTTATCCTCACAACTAAACACATCAACCGATAATGCTTGGCGCAACTAATTAGAACTTTTTGACTCCAAATCCAAGTAATACAACTGCTCTCGTCTAGTACCATAACCAATTGTCTTCCTCGTCTGGATGTCCTTAGACACACAATAGTCAGGCCAAAATATCACAACACAAGATAGAGTAGTGGTAATTTGAGAAACAGACAAAATGTTACAATTCAATGATGAAACTACTAAGACACTGTCTAAATTCAAATTATTAATGAAAGACAAGGATCCTTCCCCAATGATAGGTGCCGAAGAACCATTAGCGGTGGAAATATACTTTTGTGACGAGGCTTTAAGGGATGAAACTTGTCTAAAATCAAATGTCATGTGATCCGTAGCTTCGGAATCAATTATCCATGTACTATTAGAAACAAGTGCAAATGAATTTAAAGTCTTACCATTGTTACCTCTCGTTGCTACCAAGGTTGTGGATTGTCCAACAACATCTTCCTTGGCATTTGTTTCTACAATTGCAGCAGTGGAGCTCTTGCTTGCATTTTTCCTTCTTGAATCACGGTTATGATCCCACCATTTTGGATATCCCACAATTTCAAAACAATGATCTCTTGTGTGCCCCGACTGATCACAATGAGTACACTTATAAGTGGACTTGTTGATACCCTTAGACCTCATTCGATATGGTTGATTTTGAGAGAATCGATTTTGATTAGATCTATATTTGTTCATCATGGATGCTGCTTCAGATTTTTCAAGATCTCAATTCACTATTGCATGTCAGACAGATTCACGAAGAACTATTGAGTAACATTTTTCTAATTTTGGAATAAGATCTTTTCTCAAGATTTCCCCACGAATTTGTTCAAATTCACCATCCAAACCAGCAAGAAAGATGTGCATCATTTGTCGTTGAATAGACTTGTGGTACGTAAGAACTGACATCCTTCTCATTTTCCATGATCACCTTAACACGGTGATCCAACTCACAAAAAAATTCAGTCAATTCTCCATAGTAGGAAGAGAGAGATCTGCCATTTTGTTTGGCAGAAAAGGCTTTTTGATTCAAAGTGAAGACTTGTAGTTCGTTTGCTCCATCATAGATGGTTGTTGACAAAGCTTTCCAGATTTCTTGAGCAGTAGGTAAGCGAATATATCGCTTCATAATCTCAGGAGACATAGACATCAACAGCCACTTCTTAACCTTTTGATTGTGTGTGTGCCACTTCTCATATCCTTCATCTTTTTCAGTAGGTGGTTGTGTACTCCCATAAACAAACGAGAGTTTCTCTTTTTCAGCAATATGCATCTCCATGATTTGAGACCACATATCATAATTTGTTTCATTTAGAATAATTCCTGCATTGAAAGAGGAATTTTCAAATTGAATGATAATCGGGGTAGAGTTAGAAGCATCTGATTTGCCCATGGCACTAAGTTCAAATCTTGAACAAAATATTTCTTTTTTGTATTCTATTATTTCTCAAAGGAGGCATGTACATGATTATATAACTACTACTAAGTTACAATATATGGAAATAATTAATATCTTTCTATTTTACAAAGATTACTAGAATCGAGTTCCTATTTTAAAAGATTACAGAATCAAGTCCTAAAATATCTCTACAATTCTCACCTTTTAAAAATCACAAATAACTTAATTTCATTTAACTTGAGCTTGGTTATTTTTTTCAAACTTTAACACCACATTTCTCCAAAATTTTAGAGAATTAACTATTGAATTCAACAAAAAGAAGGAGTTTCGACAAGAGCCAAGAGGTGCTAAGCCGACCACCCAACCTAGTAAAGACCTTAATAATTCATAATCATGTGCATAGAGGATAAGACTGAGAGTGCGAGAAGTAGAGTAGAAGAAAGAACAAGAAAAGATATGAGTATATTTAAGTTGAAGTCGATCAAACAATCATAACCTATATACCATATCATAAAATATCGAAATTGAACTTTAAACTATGAAACCATACCGAATGCATATGATATCATAATAATATAATATTTTTGGATAATTCGAGATATAAAATCATTACTTGAAATTATTATTTCAATTGCATATCTAACATAATTTGAAATCATAATATAAAATTGCATGTCAACGCGAGGATGGAAATGGATGGATCCATTTTTCTTTCTTGTGAATCCACGTCCACTTATAAAATTACATTCTTGAATAAGTTGTCGTGTGAGTTCACTTGCAAGTCTAGGAAATCAAGCCATGAAGTTGCTAGTTATGTGTTGACACCCAATTTTGACCATCCATGATATATATTAATCATTGAGCTTCTTAAATTCAAAACTATTTGAAATAATTGACTTTATAAAATTTAAAATACTTTTTAAGTTATTTTAAATAGTTTTGTCACTTTTATAATTTTTTAAATAATATATATGTTCTAAATGATCATGCATATAATTATTATATTTTATAAATATTCAAAATCGCCTCAAAAGGGTTTTAATTTTACTTAATTATTTGGTTAATTAGTTTAGTTATATAATAGTCTATATTTTAAATTATTTAGTTTATATTTAAATTAATTATTTTATTTCGTTAGAATTAAGAAGCTCATTAATTAATTTATTTTAATTTATCTTATTCTAATTTTGATTAAATATACAATTCATGTGGTTGTTTTCTCAATTCAAATGGATCACACTTTGGTCCAAATTGCTACCATCAAATCTTATTCCCTTAGCCCACCATATCTCCTCCTAACCGACCTACAACAAAGAAGCCCATTCACCAACAATATTCCAGTAACCATCAGCAAACCCATTCCAATACAATTCCAAATGACCCAACATCAATAATACGTACAACAATACACCGAAAACGACCCCACCTCATTTTTTGTCTCCTTCAACTGAGCGATCCCATGAAACGCATCAGCCCAGAAAATGAATAACTCTAGCAGCAGCAGCCCATCGCGAAAACCAGACGAACCCAAATCGCGACCCGAGTCCAGCAACTCCAGCGCGTCGTTCTCTCCTCTCTCCCTTATCATCTCGCACAAGACCGTTCGAGAATCTTCCAGATGTCGTAATCTCCTTGCTCGCTCGTCCTTCCTCTCAAATCAGACATTCCTCCTTTGAAATCCGTTGAGGATGTGTACTATTCCAGCTTTCAACCTTATCTCTTAAATAAAATTTGAATTTTAAATTCAAAATCCATCCCGAATTCCCCCTCTTTTCAGCCCTAATTTCATCTATCAATAATTTCTTCTTCTTCACTGTTGGGATTGGACGGGGGATAGAGACAGAGAAGATAGAAATAAAATAGACACGAGATATAGAGCAACACTGAAAAACACACTCGATAGCAGCCGAAATTGAGGTGAATAGAGAGCGGAGATATAGTGGAAGAACCAGTGCTCTTAACGTTTGAGTCATAGGGTCTTGAGTCCAAATCTTGGTTTCCTTCTCGTTCCTTCATTTTTCTTCGGAGTTCATCGAAAGCTCCCTATGGTGGAAGCTTCATAGTTCAAGCTCATTGTCCCGGATTCGCTGCCCTAAGAAGGGTAATCCCTCTTCCTTTTTAACTTTTCTTTGTTTCTTATTATGTAGTTGGTGGTTCTCTTTAAATATTTATGTGTATTTGACTCTCTCGCTTTTGATATTGAGTCGTTGTTCGGACTCCGTTTCAGTCGGTCAATCCTTTGTATGATTTGGAAGTTGTGTTCGTTTGTTCTTGCTCCTTAGCTTTCAAATATATTGTAGGCATTGAATAAATCTTGTTCGTATTGGATAATCTTGTTCATAAGGCTAAAACATATGCTATTCTATTGTCTGTTAATATGAAATGGTTAGATTTGTCATTCTGTTAGTTTATTTGGAAAACATATTTATATGGTATGATTTGTAATGTGTATACCAATAGATAATTTGTTGATATGTGATTAATATAGTTCAGCTACTCCGTATTTGATCATGAATAGTCTAAAAATCATGAGAAATAAATTTATTTTGGTCTTATTAGATGACTTTGTCTAAATGCTAGTTTCTAGTTCATTTTTTATTTTATTTTATTTTTGTTTAATTTTTGCGCTTTTGTCATACGTGAGAAGTCGTATTTGAGATTTTCGATAAGGAATTGCTAACATCTCAAAAAAGGTTAATGTCTTACTTATAACATCTCAAAAAGGTTAATGTCTTATTTGAGATTTTCGATAAGTCTTATATCCTTGTTTTATATTCGTTGCTATTATTTTGCCTTCACCATTTTTACATGTTTTACTCATTTGGTGATCTGTTCTCAACAATTTTAAGGATATCTCATTTGAATTACCTTATTCATGCTTCTCAATTGCATTCTCTAAATTGATACAGTAGGGTGCTCCTAAGTTTGGTGCTTTAAATTTTCATTATGTGTTCCCTTAATCACATTTGAATCAGCAAGACTCTTATGTTTTTATCCTATTGTTTCTTTTGCATGTGAAATATGTCCGAGTTCACTACGAACTCCTCCTTTCCTTTGCATTTCGGGAGAGCCATAAAGGCTAAAATTTCTTTATCGAGTCAACCGTCCATTGAAAATCGATGAACAGGGCCCGAAGTTGAAAGAAGCAATAGATCGTGAAGTTGAAAAGATTGGGCCAAAGGCCCACTCTTAATTCAAATTGTATTTTGTTACTTTTGGGCCTAAGCCCACTTATCTATTATGTTGCTAGAATTTAGGACAGGTGAAAAATTGGGCCAAAGGCCCAAAACAAAAATGGGCCCAAATACTGGCCCAGACGAACTTGGGCCCAAATCTCTTTCCCTCATTTCTTTGTTATATTTGTTTACTCGTTATTACCTGCTATTAATCTTAAGGTTTTAAAACTTTCAAATCCCCAAAAGACACCCGTTCTTAATTGATTACTTAACTAAATTATTCACCTTTCACTTGACTTAAAATAAATAAGTTTACAAAATATCTCACTTAGATAATATTTCAATATTTTTCTTTTTCTCCCTTAAAGTGATCCTAACTACAAAACGCTCAATTTGGCGATTCAAGCTAAGTTAAATTATTTTAGCCGAATAATTAATTGCCGGATAACCGCATATTAGCGGGCATTTCGAGTGCTTTCAAACCCTTTCTGAAGTGCTAATAAGAACCCCGAACCCCTTTGAATATTTTCAATTGATTTCTTGTTTTAATCTATTGAAAATCAGTTTTCTTAATTTTACTTTAAAAATTAAGTGACGATTCTTAAAATCAGTCTAAGTTTATTTTTAATTAAAACATTAAAAATAATGGAATAATGGAATTAAGTTTATGTCTAGTTGGCTCTTGACACAACTATGAAGAATCCTTGAATCAAGGAAGAATAATGGAATTTTTTTTTTGATTGTCCTATCAATATTGATGCAAAAAGATTCTTGCCAAAAATATTATGAAAGTAATGGATTTAATAAATATTCATATAGATTATACTTATATATATCATGTATCATTTTTATGCGGGATTGAATATATTAATGCACTTATTTAATGATATAAAGTTTAAAATAACAAAATTATCATTAGCTTATGTGTACGCAACAACAAATTACTTTGCCCTAGCTTAAGAACTTAAATTAGTTTTTTTACTTTTAGACATAAGTCTAAATCTATAGATATGTGTCAGAGGATAATGAAGATAAATTGCTACACAGGGAAGCTCAACCATTTGCAAGTGGCACGTCAAATTTCAAAGCCTGCGTAGGTGGGGCTACAACGGTTTTATAACAA
>JAJOOH010007604.1:0-50792 GCA_029582605.1 Solanum gracilifrons | reverse complement strand
ATTCTTATTGTTCAGTCTATTGGGGTGGTAGTGGGTACTTTTGCTCCAGCACTCAGATGGTTTATCTGTATAAGCTTTAAGCGTTCCAACAAAACAGGCAATGCCAATGCTAATTTCTTTAAAGTCGAAGACTACTGGATCCGAAAGATGATTGAGTGGAAGGAGAGACCATTGTCTTTAAACATCAGGGGAACAAAATTTAGAAAATATCTTCTAGGTACAAGAAACTTAATTCTTGCCTTCTGCATAAGAAGTCAGATTCTGGTTGTGTCAACGAGCAAATTTGTGCGGTTTGTCTCAGTTGTTTCCTTCAACTTGATGTTTTTGTGTCAACTTCAGGGCCCAAACTATCATCAATCAGAACCAGAACACAGAAGAGAGACTGAATTGCACCACTATGTTCTGTTACTAGAAGGCGAAGAAGAACTTCCTGAAAGAATCTTTAAGAACATATCTGGTAATGCAAACCGACTAGTAAACACAGGAAGGAAACGACAGCCAAAACAACTGGTTAATTTGTTAAGAAAATTTAGCAGCTTTTCTGGGGTGGCAGATATTTACTGCCACCAAGTTCCAGTACTGCATTCAGTAGAACCTTCAAACTGCTGGACCTTAGCTTAGTGACACTCACTAGCATTACTGTTGCACTTCCCAAAGTGAGAGATCAGATGGACTATCAGCTGATAAGGAGTGTCCATGAAGGTCTTACATACGCCAGCTTCATAGAGGAAACTATGTACCGTGAAGGTGAGTTCAGAAACATTAGAAATGCAGCACATATAGTGTGGGAAGAACTGGAGATCCATCAAAAATGCTTGAATGAGGACTTGCAGAAACCGACCCTCGAAGGAAAAACTCCTAAGGAAACACTTGAGATGCTTACAGGAATAGCTTTAAAGAAGGTGATGGATTTCAAACAAACCACTGATGGAAGAATGCTCGACAACCCTCTCAACTGGCCAGTCAGAATAATAGCTGCCAACTCAATGTATAAAATTGGGAAGGCTATCTTGCTGTTGCTGCATAGTGAAGGACACAATGACTTGGTGGATGAAAAACTATTCAAGAGATTATCCATTACAATAGCAGATATACTAAGTGCTTGCTTTACTAATCTGCCACGAGCTATAACTATGGCTTGTAATTCTGGTGCCATTGAGGAGAGGGAAAAAAGTGTGCACAGAGCAGCTTTATTAGTTGGTAAAACCGAAGAGATCTTGAAGATAATTCAACATCATGAACTTCCAAATATAAATGCTGATCAATCAGCTTATATTGATCAGTGGAACCTTACACGCCAGCCAACAATCGAGAGCCATCATATACAGATGATAAGTTACATATCATGAGCTATCATATGAGTAGCAATGTATACATAACCAGTATTTCCATAACTACCACGGTATTTATCAAATTATGCATATCTTAGAATGATTTAACTTAATGAAGATTTTAGTTTTCCAAGTAGTTTTTCTTGAACTTCCATTGGCAGGAACAAGCGTATGTATGACTATATGTGACTTGCTTACCAATATTACGTTCAAGTATTTCCAAACGGACTCTCTAGGCTTACTTTCCAATTACTGATTAACTGCTTTTTTATGCTTCTAAAGCGATTAATTCTATCTAGTTGAACAAGTGTTGACAATTCTGATGTTTTGAAAGGTAGAATTAATCTAACTGATAAAGAATACCTCAGAGATCTTATCAGATAATAGTGACTTAAGAAAATGTATAGCATGTTTTATAACTTATTTGTCCCAAATGTTAAAGATAATATTACTAACTAATTCAGTGGATTCACCACTTGCTTTTCATTTAACAGATCTGGAAATAGAACCAAAGTCAGTACAGTGAGCACACTAATAGCACTCGATGATCCCAATGCTTCTCTGTGGATATCTAGCTTACAGTTCTCTGATGTTTACTTGAGACAAATTCAGCTGTAATAGTTTAGATGATCTAGTATATTACTCCATGAACTCTACAGTGGATTGTTGTAGTTTCTGTTCTATTACTATCTATTGTTTCTTGTACTTCCGTTACTTCTTGTTCAGGACTGCTTTGGATTGTTTTTCTTTGAGTCTAGGGTCTATCGGAAACAACTTCTCTACCTTTAAGGTAGGGGAAAGGTCTTGTGAACACTGTACCCTCCCCACTTTGTAGGATTACACTGGGTATGCTGTTGTTGTTGACCTTAACGGTGCATGCTTATTTTTTGCTACATGTTGTTATGTCTTATCCCTACCTCTGCGGGGGTAGAGAGACTGATTCCAGAAGATCAAGGAAGATGTGAACTGAAAAGTCAACCTATTTCCCTGGATTTTTTTTAATCTTTTTTTTGCAAGGGTGGTTGGGATTGGTTTGGGAAGGAAAAAAAGAAGAAGAAAATTAGAGATGGGAGAACTTGACCGGCACTAATTTCCACAATCCAAAGATAATAATATAACAGTTCAAAGTCTCCTTTGTAATAATTTATGTTTTATAATACCTTTGAAAACAAGAGAGTAATGCAGTGAGATTCTACAGATAAACACAATCCGGAGAAGTATTATATTCTACATAAACACTGGTCAGTTTTGGACCTATCAATTTAGTTAATTAACATAGTCAACAATTTATTTTTCTAAGTATTGTCTACCTAGACTACCAGACAATCTTGGCAACCACCTGAGAAACAGTCAGATATGAGGTTCAAAGAAAATCTTAAAAATTCTATCATATCCCACTATCTTTCACTAAAAAATTCATGTCGAAGTCCTGATTCATCTTGACTTGCTGACATTTTAAACAGCCTTTAATGTGCGAATTCATCTATGACCAAAGCAAGTAAATAGCTCAAATGATAGTGAAGATGTTTATTAGAAAGATTAAATCTTGGAAATAGCTTGAAACATAGTGAATGAAACAGATATGGTTGTACCAAAAAGAATAACCTAGACAATACCCAAAGGAAATATATCAAATAGGGAGTATAGAAGCTCTACCATAGACAAAGATTTCAGCTTTAAGCAAGAGATAACTGGCGAAGAGATTGAAACACCATGGGGAAGATAGGTTGCACCATAGATGGAAACTTGAATGACTCGGAATTCAGCCAGCCAATGCCATGGATTGGTGTCTATGTAGCAGCAGCATCTGCAGCTTGTGCACTGGGGATGGCAATGGATGCTTTTCATGGACTGCGCCACAGAAAATTCTGGTTTCCTTGCAACTTCTTCTCTCTCAACGCTACAACCTTGACGCTACTAGCTGTTGCCACCAAGTTGTCTGTTGATCTAAATACATCCATGCCTCGTCAACAAGATCAGTTAACAAAACTTAGCAGTACTGCTCTAATCTGTACAGTAATTGCTAATTTCATGCCTTCTTTAGGTCTCATGGAGAATAAAGAGCTGTTGATGAACATCATAGCTTTGGGAATTTTCGTTATCACAGCCATTGTGAACATTGGCATACAATTAGCTACTGGTGTAATCTATGTTTTCTTCAAAGAGCATATAGCCCTCATGTTTCTCATGCTTGTTTTGCTTCTACTACTGATCTCCTCAGCTGTGACAATACCAACTACGAAGCATTATTTGGACCTGAAATATAAAAAGAAGTACAAGTTAGCAAACAAAGAATGCAACATCATGGATACATGCACAACTGAGAAACTTAAGTACGAATTGATGAAATTTTGGACCATGGCCTATACCTCTTGCCCTCATTTCGTGGGGGGGCGCTTAGTAACATGCACTGCTTCTGGAGTTTTTTGCCTTGTGAGCACAGGAATTTATGCTGATGCCATGTTTAGGTCATACATCCTCCATAAGAGCTTCAACTTTTGTAGTGGAGACTCTGAATACAAGTGGTCCACAACCTTGATTCTTGTAACTCACACAGTGGCAATAGGAGTAGGAGCTGTTGCACCAGCTTCTAGATGGTTCAGAGCCATAAATTTTGACTGCCCCAAAAATGCAAATAATGCCTGCAAAGTCAAGTTGTTCAAAGTGGAGAACTATTGGATCCGTATCCTGCTTCAGTGGAAAGAATGCCCATTGGATTTCAGATATTGTGGTCGGCATGGTAGAAAATTTACTCATAAATCAAAGAACAAACTTCTTGATTTATGTATTTTGGTGCAAATTATGATGGTGTCACTTAGTAAGCTAGTCCAGCTCGTTTCCATTTTCTCTGTAAGCCAGTCACTGATATTCTGTCGGAAAGCAATCAAGATGCTAAAATGCAACAGTATGGTGTCGAGTCTCGATACAGGATTGAGGTCCCAAACCAGTTCAAAACCAGATCTTAGCTGCTATGCTTTACACCTTGAAGGAGAGGAAGCATTAATTGATTTGATGATGCACAGCAACAATGATCTGGTAGATCATTGGATTGGGATAGGGAAAAAGAAGCAGCCTAAACATCTTCTACGACTTCTGGAGAAACTGAAATCATCACCTGGATTCAGAGGAGTGCATAAATTTGATAGTGCCCACATTCCTTCACTAAACTCAGAAAATCCTCCTAATTGTTGGGCTCTCCCTGTAGTGACACTAACAAGCATAGCAATTGCACTTCCAAACATCGACTTTCATTCAATCAAGGAACTAATCAGTTGTGTGCATGAAGGTCTCATGTATATCAAAGTGGTGGAAGGTAACCTGGATGCAAGAAAAGACCTTGCAAATATCAGGCGGGCAGCAGAATTAGTGCGGTTAGAAAGTTGATTTATGTTACAAGTGGCTGGATGTGGATCTCCGGAAGACAGCCACTGAAAGAAAAAATCCAAAAGACATGCTTGAAGGTCTCTCTGAGAAAGCAAAGCAGAGATTCATCGAATTCAGGAAGAAAGATTCGACTGTTTGTCCAAAGGAATCACCTTCAAAATGGCCTATCAATATGTTGGCAGCCAACAGTATGTACAGAATCTGTCAAACTCTTTTGGTAAGCTCTGATAGCATAGAGTTTGAGAACAGCAAAATCATGTTTGATAAATTGTCAACCATGATCACGGACATAACAGGCGCTTGTCTTACCAACCTACAAAGAGTTATGCAATGCCACCATGGCACCATGAAGGAGAGATCAAAAGGTGTCCGTTCTGCCATCTTACTTCTCGGAAAAGCAGAGAATATTCTGGAAATTCTTCGTTCACAGCCACTTCCAAGTTCAGTACCAGATCAATTGTCAAAAATTGATCATTGGTGTACACCGAGCAAAGAGGAAGACTACCTCTCCTGCAGTCGCAGTTCAACCTCAAATTGTACTCCAACTTCCCAAAGTTCATCTGACTTGTATCTAACTGTGGACTAAGAAACAAATGCCACCTTGTTTGGATAGTCGTTACATATTGTTTTATAATGTATCATATTATATTGCATTTGTATTGATGTACTATTTTGATGAATACAATGTTTGGAGAGATTGTATCCTGCCCCTTCGTAACATTATGCTATACATCACCAATTTGAAGGATAAAACATTGTATTTAAACTAACAACACAATACAATATAATAAGTAACAACCATCCAAACAAGCTGTGAAAGTGAAAGAAGAAAAAGGTAGGTTAAGTTCTATTGCAATAGTACATATTTGTCAACAGAATCATATTTGTTTCACATCAAATATCCAGCTTGTTCTCTAAATAGTAACTCAATTACTACTTCCCCTTGAAAATACTAGAGAACTATTCCAACTTAATCAACAGCTAAACAAAATCTACGATGATGGGCTACAATAATTTTGATATTTCTAAGCCAATATTATGGTTCATTGTGTAAGGTAATTATTCAATTGAAATAAGTAATAGTCCTCTAATATAGCACACAAAATAACCTGCAATTTCTATTAATTGGTGAATTCAGTCAAAACTACCATACTAGTCCTCCTTTTTCAGTCTAACGTCGTCTTGAGTGTAGCACTAACAGAAAAAACCTCTTTGAATTACAACATCCCAACCCTATAAGTCTTACTTACAAGTCATATAGACCTGCCTAGTACTTCAGATAGAAAAACAGAATAAATTATTATGTATGTTGGATCAGGTAAAAGCAAAAAAATTATCACTAAATAGCACCGAGAAAGTGCTTAAACTGTACACAGACAAAAGTGAACACCAGTGTTACTCAACTAGTACATTTCTGAATATTGTCTTCAGTAACCACTTGGTTTATACTATGCCCACAGCATCTACATTCAGGTTCCTAATCTGAAGTCTACTAATGAATTCTATAAGATCCCTATCAACATTACCAAGCAGATCCCAATTTTAATACGAAATCCTATGAAGCTGAGAAAACAGTAGTGAATTTTATTAGACAGAATTGAACTTGTTTGTAAATTTCATTTAGACATTCGAACTACAACTGCTTTGTATCTTAGGTGTCATCTACAAACATATAGCCAGACGAATAATAGTTGAGTATCTTAATATTCAATGAATAGAAAAACTAATTCAAGATGACAGAACCCTAAGAAAAGTCATCTATGGTTAGCTGTTTGATCTAGATTTTTTCAAAGGTTGCAATTTCCAGTGATTTTGGAGTCAAAGACAAGAAAAGTCTATTGAAGAAGATGCAGACTGAAAAGTCAACCCATTTCCTTGTTGGGTGGAAAGGTTTCCCTTCTTATTTTATTTTTAAAACTAAATAAGGGACTGAAATTATGTGAAGGGGATAACAAATATTGTAACAACACTTTATTGTGGGAAAGACCAGTGGCACCACAAGCTAATAATAGTAAACCTTAGTTCTTTTCATATTCTTTTTATTTTTTCAAAAAATTAGTGCTGTGTATTACACTGGGTAATCAGAGAAGGGAACATTGAAAATTCAACTCAGAGTTTTACTAATTTGGGACCCATCAAGTGAGCTAATCAACATGGCCTGTATTATACCTACTGCCCCACCTTTGACTTGCAGACAATCTTGGTAACTACTTGGACCCACTATCCCACCCACCCCTTATATAGGGGCGGGCGTCAGATAATAACAATTAACAATGACAATAACATACTATTATATGTCGATGTACGTAGATCTTACCCTTATCTTGATGAGATAGAGAGGTTGTTTCCGCGAGGCTTCAGATAGACGCCAAAATATTCTAAACACGTGTGCTTGAATTTAATACTAAACATATAAGAGGAACCCCTCCAGCAATCAAAGCCAATTATAACTCACTAATTTCAAATAAATAATAATGTTGTTGACTTTTCTAACATCATTCAATAAGTGAAATCATCCATGACAAAATCAAGTAAATGGCATAATTTCAGTGAAGATGTTACCAGAAAGAGTAAATCTTGGAAAACACTGGAAATAGCTTGAAAGAGAGTCAAAGAAACAAATAGATATGATTGCAGCAAAAAATCCAGAGTAGATACACCCCACAAGAAATTCTCAAAATACTCCACCATAGACAAAGATTTCAGCTTTAAAACGAGATGGGAAAGATTGGTTGCACCATAGATGGCAACCTAGATGACTCGAAATACAGCGAGCCGATGCCATGGATCGGTATCTATGTTGCAGCAGCATCTGCAGCTTGTGCACTGGCCATGGCGATTGATGTCCTTCATGGCCTGCGCCGTAGAAAATTATGGTTTCCTTGCAACTTCTTCTCTCTTAACGCTACGACCTTGACGCTCCTAGCTGTTGCCACCAAGTTGTCTGTTGATCTAAATACATCCATGCCTCGCCGACAAGATCAGCTGACAAAACTTAGCAGCGCTGCTCTAATCTGTACGGTAATTGCTAATTTTTTGCCTTCTTTAGGTCTCATGGAGAATACAGACCTGTTGATGAACATAATGGCTTTGGGGATTTTCGTCATCACGGCCATCGTGAACATTGGCATACAATTAGCTACTGGTGTAATTTATGTTTTCAGCAAAGAGCATATAGCCCTCATGTTTCTCATGCTTGTTTTGCTTCTGTTACTGATCTCCTCAGCTGTGACAATACCAACTACGAAGCATTATTTGGACCTGAAATATAACAACAGGTACAAGTTAGCAAACAAAGAATGCAACATCAGCTATACGTGCAAAACTCAGAAACTGAAGGACGAACTGATGAGATTATGGACCATGGCCTATACCTCTAGCCCCCACTTCGTTGCGGGGCGCTTAGCAACATGCACTGCCTCTGGAGGTTTCTGCCTTCTGAGCACAGCAATTTATGCTCAAGCCATGCTTAGGTCTTACTTTCTCCATTCGAGCTTCAGCTTTTGTAGTGGAGAATCTGAATACAAGTGGTCCACAACCTTAATTCTTGTAACTCACACAGTGGCAATAGGAGTAGGAACTATTGCACCAGCTTTTAGATGGTTCATAGCCATAAATTTCCAATGCCCCAAAAAAACAAATAATGCTTGCAAACTCACGTTGTTCAAAGTGGAGAACTACTGGATCCATATACTGCTTAAGTGGAAAGAATGCCCGTTGGATTTCAGAATTTGTGGCCGGCATGGTAGAAAATTCGCTCATAAGACAAAGAACAAACTTCTCGATTTCTGCATTTGGATGCAAATTCTGATGGTGTCACTCAGTAAGGTAGTTCGGGTCATTTCCACTTTCTCTGTGAGTTGGTTACTGATAAGCTGTCAGAAAGCAACCAGGATGCTGAAATGCAAAAATGTGGTGTCTAGCCATGATATAGAGTCACAAGCTAGTCTAAAGCCAGATCTTAGCCACTATGTTTTACACCTCGAAGGAGAGGAAGCATTAATTGATTTGATGATGCAAAGCAACTGTGATGTGGTAGACAAATGGATAGGGATGGGGAAAAAGGAGCAACCTAAACATCTAATACGATTTTTAGAGAAAGTGAAGTCATCACCTGGATTCAGGGGAGTGCACGAATTTGACCATGCTAAAATTCCTTCTTTAGACACGGAAGAACCTCCTAATTGCTGGGCTCTTCCTATAGTGACACTGACAAGCATTGCAATTGCACTTCCAGACATTGATTTCCACTTAATCAAGGAATTAATAAGGAGTGTGTATGAAGGTCTCATGTACGTCAAACTTGTTGAAGAGAACCTGGATAGCAGAAAAGACCTAGTATACATCAGGAAGGCAGCAGAGTTAGTGTGGGTAGAAGTTGACTTATGTTACAAGTGGCTGGACATCGATCTCCGCAAAGCTGCCACTGAAGGACAAAATCCAAAAGGTGTACTTGAAGGACTCTCTGAGAAAGCAAAGCAGAGATTCGTCGAATTCAGAAAGAAAGATCCAAATGCTTGTTTAAAGGATTCACCTTCAAAATGGCCTACCAATATGTTGGCAGCAAACTGTATGTACAGAGTATGTCAAACTCTTCTGCAAAGTTCTGATAGCAAAGCGTTTGAGAACAGCAAAACCATGTTTGACAGGTTGTCAACAATGATTGCGGATATAACAAGTGCATGTCTTACCAACCTTGATAGAGTTATATCCATGCAATGCCACCATGGCACCATTGAAGAGAGAGCAGCAGGTGTCCGCTCTGCCATCTTGCTTCTGGGGAAAGCAGAGAGTTTTCTGCATATTCTTCGTTCACAGACACTCCCAAGTTCAGCACCAGATCAATTGGGAAAAATTGATCATTGGCGCTCACATAGCAAAGAGGTAGATTACCTCTCCTGCAGTAGTAGCTCACCCTCAAATTTTTCTCCAACTTCCCAAAGTTCATCTGTGATCTGACTTGTATCTAACTGTGGACTAAGAAGCAAATGCCTGAAAGTGGAAAAAGAATAAAGATGCTGCTTAAGTTCTATTGCAATAGTACCATATTTGTTTATTTTTATGCTTTGTAAGATACAACTGAAATTTATTTGTTTCACATCAAGACTCTAGCTTGTTTTATAAATAATAACACCTTGAAGGAGAGGAAGCTTTAATTGATTTGATGATGCAAAGCAACAGTGATCTGGTAGATCATTGGATTGGGATAGGGAAAAAGAAGCAGCTTAAACATCTTCTACGACTTCTGGAGAAACTGAAATCATCACCTGGATTCAGAGGAGTGCATGAATTTGATAGTGCTCACATTCCTTCGCTTAACTAGGAAGATCCTCCTAATTGCTGGGCTCTCCCAGTAATGACACTAACAAGCGTAGCAATTGCACTTCCAAACATCAACTTTCATTCAATCAAGGAACTCATCAGGTGTGTGAATGAAGGTCTCATGTACATCAAAGTAGCGGAAGATAACCTGGATGCAAGAAAAGACCTCGCAAATATCAGGTGGGCGGGCAGCAGAATTAGTGTGGTTAGATGTTGATCTATGTTACAAGTGGCTGGATGTGGATCTCCAGAAGACAGCCACTGAAGGACAAAATCCCAAAGACATGCTTGAAGGTCTCTCTGAGAAAGCAAAGCAGAGATTCATCGAATTAAGATAGAAAGATTTGACTGTTTTTCCAAAGGAATCACCTTCAAAATGGCCTACCAATATGTTGGCAGCCAACTGTATGTACGGAATCTGTCAAACTCTTTTCGTAAGTTCTGATATCATAGATTTAGAGAACAGCAAAATCATGTTTGATAAATTGTCAACCATGATCACGGACATAACAGGCGCTTGTCTTACAAACCTACAAAGAGCTACGCAATGCCACCATGGCACCATTAAGGAGAGATCAAAAGGTGTCCATTCTGCCATCTTACTTCTCGGAAAAGCAGAGAATATTCTGGAAATTCTTCGTTCACAGCCACTTCCAAGTTCAGCACCAGATCAATTGGCGAAAATTGATCATTGGTGTACAATTAGCAAAGGAGACTACCTCTCCTGCAGTAGTAGTTTAACCACAAATTGTACTCCAACTTCCAAAGTTCATCTGACTTGTATCTAGCAGTGGACTGAGAAGTAAATGTCTGACATCTTGTTTGGATGGTTGTTATATATTGTTTCATAATGTATTGCATTATATTGTAGCGTGTTGTATTGTTTTGATTAATACAACGTTTGGATAAATTGTATCGTTTCTTGTCACTACATCATGTCATACATCAGCAATTTGAGGATTAACCTACAAGAACGGTAGGGTGAAGGATAAAGTAGGATCATCACATAATAAGCAAAGACAAAATGAGAAAAAGAAAAAAAAAGAGAAGGTAACGACGCAATCACACCAAATCGGTCCCGACATAAAATGAGTCTTTTTGTCATTACATAACGTTTAAGTATCAATCAAAACAAACATTGTAAAAACTAACACAACACAATACAATAGATCACAATCATCCAAACAAAATCTTTGATTAAAAAGGCATGCTAAGTTCTGTTGCAGTAGTATCATATTTGAAAAAGTGGTTTACATGAAATAACATGATGCAAGAAAACTAACCTGCAACACTGTCTTTTTGGCTGCTAAATTGGTCTTAGAGATTGCCAAGTTTTCCTCTACTTGGTCTAATATTTGCTTGTGCTCTTTGAATTCTGCATTAGCCTTATTGTTCTACCCTACTTGTATAGCTCACATAAGAAAACAACCATTTCAATATAGTAAGATATTTGTATGTTGGGAAGTTAAGACTAGAGTAGTTAGAAAGTTTGTATGTTTTTCGTAGTTTAGTTAGTCCCTAATTTATTCAATATAGTTTTCAGTTGAGTCACTCTGAATGTTGTTGGGAAACTTAGCTTTGATCTATGAAAATCCTTATAAATAATTATTCTTTTTGGAACCACAGGAAATCCGTAGTCGCTATCCTTCCAGTGGCAGCATGTGAACCAATAGTAAACCGCGCAAGGCTAACCCGTTGCGACAAGCTTAATTGAGAAGGCCTTGGTAGGAGATATTGATCTCTGGCTACCCTTGTGGGATACACCTGGTGCACCAATTCAGCCACCCTTACGGGTCCTTATAAATAGTTACAATAGGCATTATGTTGAATGAAAAATCAAAATTATCTTCACTCTTGCATTTTCTATTCTTCATTTTTCTTAATTATGTATGCTTTACGTTTGTGAATATTTACTAGCTTATTCGCTACAAATGATATAGAGACGACGAACTTACACCTCACTTTAAGTTGCAATGCTCAATATATTCACTGATAGACCAATGTGAACTTCATTTAGATATTGGAACTACACACTAAATCTTATGTGTCATCTACAAACATATAGCCAGAGAAATAATAGCTGAATGAGTATCTTAAAATTCAGTAAATAGAAAAACTAGTTCAACATGACAGAACCCTAAGGAAAGTAATCCATGGTTGGCTGTTTGATCTAGATTTAGTCATTAGTCCAATATCCAATGTTGTTGGAGTCAAAGACAAGAAAAGTCTACTGAAGAAGATGCAGGCTGAAAGTCAAACTATTTCCTTGGATAGTTGTTATTGCAGAGGTGGGTGGAGGGGTTTCCCCTTTTTAATTTTTTAATTTTTAAATTTTAATTATTTATTACTAAGTAAGGAACTGAATTATGTGAAGGGGATAACAAAAATTGAAACTACACTTGCCGTGGAAAAGACTAGTAGTACTACAAGCTAATAAATAAGTAGTAAACCTTAGTTCTTTTCATGTACTTATTTTTTAAGAGTTAGTACTATACACTTCACTGGGTAATCAGAGAAGGGAACATTGAAAATTCAACACAGTGTTACTAAACTGTAATAATGGGGTGAATTGATTTGGGAAGTAAAAAGTTCTTTTAATAAAAATTACGTATAAGAAAAGCAAAATTCAAGGAGGCGGCACTCAGTTCCCACGCACCAAAAAGTACTCCCTCTATCCCATCCGTGTAAAGAGTCATTCTTGGGTCATCAGCTTGGCTGCATTAGGGGAGGGGGGGGCAATAAGTTCTCTTTTATAATACTTCGTTTATTCACTTTTACTTGTTACATTTGAATTTGACACGCTCATTAAAAAAATAATGATTGACATGACTATTTTAGTACACTACCACATTATCCCTATTAATTGATGTATAGTATGAGATCATGGAAAATGATTTGGGATTAGGTAATTAATGTTAAGAATAAAATATGTAAAGAATAATTTGATATATTAAAAGTAATAAGTAAAAGTAAAACTGAATTGAGGGAGTACCTTGCTAAACAATCAGTGGTCTGTTGCACCCATCAAGTGAGCTAATCAACGTGGTCCAAGTTTGTATTATACCTACCCTTGTCCCACCTTTGACTTTCAGACAATCTTGGCAACCAATTGGGGACCCCCATGATATAGGCAGCTTCAGATAGACTTCAAAAATTTCTAAACATGTGCTTGACTTTAATATAATAAACACATCAGAGGAACCACTCCAGCAACCAAAGCCAATAATACTCACCAGATTTCAAATAAATAATCATGTCAGCGTCCATCTTGCTGACATTCTAATATCATTCACAAAGTGAAATCATCCATGACCAAATCAAGTTAAGTGGCCAAATTTCAGTGGAGATACTACCAGAAAAAGTAAATCTTGGAAATAGCTTGAAAGAGAGTCAAAGAAACAAATAGATATGGCTGCAGCTAAAAACCCAGAAGAGAAACACCCCCCTCATGAAATGCTCAAATACTCCACATACACAAAGATTTCACCTTTTAAACGAGATGGGAAAGATTGGTTGCACCATGGATGGCAACCTGGATGACTCAAAATTCAGCGAGCCAATGCCATGGATCGGTATCTATGTTGCAGCAGCATCTGCAGCTTGTGCACTGGCCATGGCGATTGATGTCCTTCATGGCCTGCGCCGTAGAAAATTATGGTTTCCTTGCAACTTCTTCTCTCTTAATGCTACAACATTGACGCTCCTAGCTGTTGCCACCAAGTTGTCTGTTGATCTAAATACATCCATGCCTCGCCGACAAGATCAGCTGACAAAACTTAGCAGTGCTGCTCTACTCTGTACGGTAATTGCTAATTTTTTTCCTTCTTTGGGTCAAATGGAGAATAAAGAGCTGTTGATGAACATATTGGCTTTGGGGATTTTCATCATCACGGCCATCGTGAACATTGGCATACAATTAGCTACTGGTGTTATCTATGTTTTCTGCAAAGAGCATATAGCCCTCATGTTTCTTATGCTTATTTTGCTTCTGTAACTGATCTCCTCAGCCTTGACAATGCCAACTACAAAGTGTTATTTGGACCTGAAATATAACAACAGGTACAAGTTAGCTAATAAAGAACGCAACATCAGCTATAAATGCAAAACTCAGAAACTGAAGGACGAACTGATGATATAATGGGCCATGGCCTATACCTCTAGCCCCCACTTTGTCGCGGGGCGCTTAGCAACATGCACTGCCTCCGGAGGTTTCTGCCTTCTGAGCACAGTAATTTATGCTCAAGCCATGCTTAGGTCTTACTTTCTTCATTCGAGCTTAAGCTTTTGTAGTGGAGAATCTGAATACAAGTGGTCCATAACCTTGATTCTTGTAACTCACATAGTGGCAATAGGAGTGGGAACTATTGCACCAGCTTTTAGATGGTTCATAGCCATAAATTTCCAATGCCCCAAAAAAAAAAATAATGCCTGCAAACTCACGTTGTTCAAAGTGGAGAACTACTGGATCCATACACTGCTAAAGTGGAAAGAATGTTTGTTGGATTTCAGAATTTGTGGCCAGCATGGTAGAAAATTCATTCATAAAACAAGGAACAAACTTCTCCATTTCTGCATTTGGCTACAAATTCTGATGGTGTCACTCAGTAAGGTAGTTCGGGTCATTTCCACTTTCTCTGTGAGTTGGTTACTGATAAGCTGTCAGAAAGCAACCAGGATGCTGAAATGCAAAGATGTGGTGTGGAGTCATGATATAGAGTCACAAGCTAGTCTAAAGCCAGATCTTAGGCACTATGTTTTACACCTCGAAGGAGAGGAAGTATTAATTGATTTGATGATGCAAAGCAACTGTGATGTGGTGGACAAATGGATAGGGATGGGGAAAAAGGAGCAGCCTAAACATCTAATACAATTTTTGGAGAAAGTGAAGTCATCACCTGGATTCAGGGGACTGCACGAATTCGACCATGCTAAAATTCCTTCTTTAGACTCAGAAGAACCTCCTAATTGCTGGGCTTTTCCTATAGTGACACTGACAAGCATTGCAATTGCACTTCCAGACATTGATTTCCACTTAATCGAGGAATTAATAAGGAGTGTGTATGAAGGTTTCATGTACATCAAACTTGTTGAAGAGAACCTGGATAGCAGAAATGACCTAGTATACATCAGGAAGGCAGCAGAGTTGGTGTGGGTAGAAGTTGACTTATGTTACAAGTGACTGGACGTCGATCTCCGCAAAGCTGCCACTGAAGGACAGAATCCAAAAGGCGTGCTTGAAGGACTCTCTGAGAAAGCAAAGGAAAGATTCATCGAATTCAGAAAGAAAGATCCAAATGCTTGTATAAAGGATTCGCCTTCAACATGGCCTCCCAATATGTTGGCAGCCAACTGTATGTACAGAGTGTGTCGAACTCTTCTGCAAAGTTCTGATAGCAGGGTGTTTGAGAACAGCAAATCCATGTTATGTTACCTTTATCAAAAAAAAGAACAGCAAATCCATGTTTGACAGATTGTCAACCATGATTGCGGATATAACAGGTGCTTGTCTTACCAACCTTGATAAAGTTATATCCATGCGATGCCACCACGGCACCATTGAAGAGAGAGCAGCAGGTGTCCGCTCTGCCATCTTACTTCTGGGGAAAGCAGAGAGTGTTCTGCATATTCTTTGTTCACAGTCACTTCCAAGTTCAGCACCAGATCAATTGGAAAAAATTGATCATTGGCGCTCACATAGCAAAGAGGTAGACAACTTCTCCTGCAGTAGTAGCTCACCCTCAAATTGTTCTCCAACTTCCCAAAGTTCATCAGACTTGTATCTAACTGTGGACTAAGAAGCAAATGCCTGGAAGTGGAGAAAGAAAAAAGATGCTGCTTAAGTTCTATTGCAATAGTATCATATTTGTTTATTTTTATTTTATGTAAGATACAACAGAAATTTATTTGTTTCACATCAAGACTCTAGCTTGTTCTCTAAATAATAACTCCATCACAATTTTCCTTATGAAAATAACATAGAAATGTTCCAACTCAATCCAGTGTCAAAATCTGCAGTGATGATCATGACCTACAATAGTTCAGTTAATTTTTTTGAAACTGAATAGTTCAGTTATTTCATTGCCAAATTCTGTTTATTTGTGTAAGCCTGTAAGGTAATAATTATTTATGCAAGCAATACTCCTGTATACACGGTACACAATGTGAGCATCTAGAGAGTTTAGCCTCCTGATACCTGACTTTACAAAAAGGCATGCAGTCATCTATGTAATTGACACATCATACTTGCTCAAACATATCACAAAAAAAAACTTGAAAATTATCCTAATGATACAAAAATATTTTCCAACCCTTCAAGCGATTTTCTGTATCCTAATAAATACAAAAGACTATTGACTTCCACTAAGCAGTAAGAATTTAAATCAATTATGAGTTTATAACTATTCCCAGTGAGGCAAGAGTTTGATGATGAAGATAAAGTGTTGTTGTAACACCCCGTATCCGAAACAGACCAAAATGCAGATTTTGAGAAGTTGCAAGTGCAACCCACGGTTGCCATCCACGGACCGTAGGTCAGACCACGGCCCGTGCTGGTGGTCCGTGGTTCACCACTGCAACCCCTCCCCAGCCAAGCTCAGAAAAATCGGCTAAGTCTCGACTCACGGACAGACCTACGGTCCGTAGATCAGACCACGATCTGTGGTCTATGTCCGTGGATCAAGACCTCTTTTACCTAGCCTCTGACACGAACTACGGTCGACCAGCACAGACCGTCGTTCGATCCTCGGTCCGTAGGTCTGACCATAGATGAGGATCAGCAGCCAATTAGCTGAAAATTGTGGATGGGTCAACTTCAGATGGTCATAACTCATAGCACAAAAGGAATTATGTGTCCCATTACCTATGGTAAGATAGATAATTGAATCTTCTTTCCAATGCCACCGAGTTTGCTAAAATCCAACCTCCAAGTAAACAGTTATGCTCGTTTTAGTGAAGCCATGTTGGGCAGACTTGACCGACGACCCCAATCTACGGACCGTCGATTGACCTACAGCCCGTAGGTCCAATCCGTCGGTCACTCCGACAACAATTAAGTCAGGGGTTTTTTGGTCTTTTCCTATTTCGTTGGACCCCTAAGATACGTCGTTTAAACCCTAAATCATGGGTTTTAGTTAGTTTAAGCCTAGAAACATAACTAAGTCAATTCATTAATCAAAATTAGAATCAAGAGAGGAGAAAAAGGTCACGAACCCTAGTTCAAGAACGCAGCAAGGTTCCATCAGTTCCAGCCCCGAAATCGAAAGATTTCTCCATGGAATTCATCACTAGGTATGTGGAATTTTACTAGTGGGTTCCTTTCGCTCATTAGGTCCCTGGAATTCATTCAGATTCTTGATTCCATGATTATGAACAGACCTAGGGTTTCTAGAATTTCAACAGATCATCATGAATTAGTTATTTAAATGTTCCAAATCAGATTATCATGTTTGTACTCAGTTTATTACATGAATTTCAGAACCCTAGCTATGTATTTCTTTAGTTCTTGAATTACACATGCTAGGTCAGATATTTCAGTTATTCAGATATACATGTTCCTGTTTTGAACGCCATATTTATCAGTATATTTCAGTATAAACCCTATTTTGAGTTATAAATCTTGAGAAGCTTTTCTTTTGACAACACTTGAGTTTTAAACTGAGTTTTTGAGAAAGTTAAGATGAGTTTGGAGAAAGAGCTTCTAAAATATGATTAGTATGACAATCGAGTAGGTCATCAATGTATGAATAGTATGGTATCTAGATATACCATCAATGTTTATGCAGTATGACTTCCCAAGTCATCAATGATCATAGTATAATATGATTTTGAATTGTTTTCTAAGAAGGAGTTTTTAAGTATGAGTATCTACATGTCAGTATTTTGAGCTATTCAGTATTTTCAATCATAATGTATTCAGTTATACATGCCTTAGTTTATGAATGCATCATTATCAGATTAATTGTTGCATTCTCAATTTGCATGATTCAGTTTGAGCTATCCAGTATTTATAGAAATTCAGTCATAACTAGCTAACCACTTAATTCATTGGGAGTAGCATAATACCGAGTTGGACTAGGGTTTAGCGTACCCATATAGTCCCAGAACTACGACCCACGTAGGTGTAAGTCCCCTTTGTGGGCAACATCAGTTTAGTGATCACGCCAGCATGCCTCTATACCTCTTGCAAGGTATATTGGGTCCTCTCGATAGGGCGTATACATCGGACTCCACATTTAGCTCATGTGGTTTTATTGTCGGTTATTAGTAGCTCCCACAGTTCAATCAGACTCTATTGCATTGACCATATTTCAGTACAGTCAGTATTCAGTCTCAACATGTTATAAATTTGGTCATTGCATCAGTTAGCTTAGTATTCGGTATTTTCAGTATCTATATCATATTCAGATTATATCATTGATTATTTGCTTTGTTCAGTTATATTAGTTATTTCAGCTTTACTCTATCCTGCATGCTCAGTACCTTTCAAGTACTGACGCATACATACGCTATATCTTCTCGTGATGTAGGTTCAGGTTCTCAGCATCCAGGTCACGCTTAGATCGGTTCCAGATCTCCAGCGCAGCAGAATCAATGGTGAGTCCTCATTCTCCGAGGACAATAGTCATGAGTTTCTTTTCAGTATTTTAATCTTTAGTTTCAATTTTGCTAGACTTAGCTAGGGCCTGTCCCAGCATTTCTAGTCAGTTAGAGGCTATTTTCAGACATAGATAGATTCATCTTAGTATTGGGCTAATATCTTTCTTGTATTAAACTCATCAGTTTTTCATATATCTCAGTTATAGTATATGGGTATTCCCCATCCTTTTCATTTTATTTATGATTTAGCTTCCGCATCAGTTTATTATCTTTAGTATGCTCATGATCATGCCAGCAAGGTTAACTTGGGATCACTTGTGGTCCTAGGTCTTGTGTCCGCGTCTCAGGGGTAGCTCGGGGCGTGACAGTTGTGCTAAACAATAATTTAGTTACAGGTTACATAATATCCTCCTATCTGAAATAACTGCCAACCAATTTCCCAGTCAAGTGCGAAGTTGGAAAATTCCACACCATACCCCGGAAATCACTGAAGATGCCAAAAAACAACCCTTTTCCTCAAAGCTGAAGATCCACATCACAGTGCAAGCACCAAAAGACCAAGAAACAACAGACTCAGCAGCGCATAACTTGACACCGCCCTCTCCTAATCTAATTGGTCACTGTATGATCTATCCCTCCACCTTACAAACAAAATCAAAGAGACGTGTGTGGTAAACAAAAGAAAACATAAGCAGAGAAGAAAAATAGATATATTACCAAATATAGAGGAGCACTCAGCGGCTATCAACGTGCATAATTAAATATTTATCAAGTTTCCGGAACCAAGAGAGGTCCCATCAATTAGATCATCGAAGAACATAAGCATCTGGAATAACACAGAAGCACACTTTACACACTTTTAAAGAAGAGATTGCATGTAATTGAAAACTTACATAAGAACAGCAGTTTGAAGAAAGCTTCGAGACACGAAAATAAAATATTCAATTCCTATTAGAATACAGAAGACGGAGGAGCATGCTCTGCATCTTTCCCACACAGAGACAGTTAGCAAAACAACTATTCCGTTAGGATCACTTCCACCCTTGACTCTTGAGTCAAATCTAAAATACCCAACCATATCCTTGAGACCACTCCAAGAAAGAATCCACCAAACCACGCAAGAACCCGAAGAAGTCGACATTAGTATGACCCTTTCTTTTCTTTACCAGGAACCACAAAACCCTCAGTAAAACAATATTGGTATCACTATTAGCACATAAGAAGAGAGACAAGAATTCAAATCCAAACAGATTGCTCCACGATCTAGCCTGCTAGTGCCATATAGGGACTGTTATTTTATAAGTAAAAAAGGACAGAATTCCTTTAGCAATGTTTTTTTTTTTTTAACAGGTAACATTTTTGTGTATTAATAGCAAAACTACACGAAGGGTGTGTAGTCCCCCATATTTACATCCAGATGAGTAAAAAATATAAGCTCCTATTCCTTAATCTTCTCATAAAGAATCAATTAGATCATAAACTGATTCTAACTCAACCATTAAGCTATGTTTACACCAAAAAAAGAAAAGCTACTTTCATCTTTAGTTTCTGTATACTAATGGCTTTGTCTTCAAAACAAACTTGATTTTTTTCTCCCCACACAGTCCACCAAATGCAAGTTGGGACAATTTTCCATCTCTCTTTCTGATTGGGGGGATTGGTTCACTGTTTCAGCAATGTTTTTATTTTTTATAAGGTAAACTAATTTCATTTATAATGGGATGAGAACTCTGGTAAACAAGTGGTATCCCAAGAAGTACAAAACCTATGTAGCGATAATAGACACCCAATCTTCCATACATATTGGAATCTCATGGGTGCACCAAAAAGAAAGAATCTGACTAGAGGTTGTTGTTCCTCAAATGTACAAAATCATTTTCTGTTCCTTCAAAAGATATCCTGTTTCTCTTTTTCCATACAATAAATGGGTGCTAGAGGGGTGATATCCCACACTTTCTGGTTACTCCTCATTCTTCTAAATGTTCAGTTGAACAGGCTTCCCTCAAGGTGCATGCACCACCCATTGGAGTCCGAACCATCTAAAGGTGTTCAATAAAAAGTACAAGCGAGATACTCAATGACAATGTAAAAGGAGGTGGGTCCACACCCGAGCTCGTACACATAAAACACTAACTGGTATATGTTATACTCCTCTTCATCAAGTTTCAGCTGTCAAAACCGCTCCCAACTGCCAACCATGTCAAGAAACACAGTTTCTGAGTGCCCTGGATATCTAAATTGATATATGTGGAAAGGAAGAGTCCTCACAACTTCTTTAAAACTGCTCCAATCCAGACGGGATCTCACAAACTGAGTGCAGAAACAACTCTCAGGAGTGTCTGGTCATAAACAATAGGAATTGAAGCTTTAAGCAAGGTTTGCATCACCAAGCTCGTCTCTCTCATGGTAAAACTAGTTCACATATGGACAGTTAATAAGTAGATGGCAATGCCTAAATCAAAAGCTGAGAATCATTTTAAGTACTACTTTTGCAATTTTTCAACCAAGGATCAGTAAGTTTTCCAAACTACCAGACACCAATTAGTACTTTGAAAACTTAAATTAAGCTTAAGTTACACTCACCCCTTCATAAAATCAACTATTTCCTGCACACAAATGTTCGCTTTTTTACCAGAAAATCATTCTATCAAACATTAACAGTAAGTTTAATGCTTGATGGCATGGATTCTAATGAAGCATTCTCAACCAATCTTAATGTTCACAAATGCTTCAATAACACAAGTAGCATAAAACAGTGTCAGCTAGGACCATTGTTGATCCTAACCGCATGCATACACATTTAGAGAAGTTATTAATCTGCACCCTTCACTGTTTCATCACATAAGTTGTTTCACAGCCACTTCTTTCTTGTTCAGGACGGATTGCAAATCTAAATTACTTGTTAGGGATTTTTCTGTATATATTTTCTGTTTAATCTTCACTAAAGACAAAGTTGGATAAGTAAATCCTGAAAACTAATGCTCATAACAGATATCTGAATGTGAATGAGGGAGTTGAAAGCTTACGGACACTTCTGCATGACTTCATTATCACTAAATGCGATAAATCATTAAATTCATTCTATCCCCTTGCACTTTTATGTTGATATAGAAGATTAGAGGTATCAATCGAGAATGAGATCTTTTCTGTTGTCAGCAATAACTGTAGTTTATCAACAGGATATAGTAAAATTAGGGGAAAATGTAGTTACCGTTTGCCAAGCAAAATACAACTTGAAATACTCATAACCAGATGAAGTTCCTTAGATCAGTGCTAACACAAGTTGCAAATTTCATTCTGTTATTGGTTGTATAATCTTGGAAGTCATCATATCGACAGGGAAATGATTCAGTCAGAGACTCGCACAACAATTGAATTATGTCAATCACAAAAATGCCATACTCAACTTGTTAAAAGGATGGGCTTTAGAACCCGACCTCCCTGTTAGTGGAATAGAGGTCTGCTTTCTACACGCATTTGTTTGTGTTTCCTTTCTATTTATTTAATAAACTTTGGCAAGCTGGAGGTGAAATAAGATGCATAAACTGTGATTGTTAAAGAGGAAATTCCATCCATTTTGTAAGAAAAAAAAACATATCCATAAGGGAATACTACTGCATGTAATCTCATCTAACAATTACATAAGCTGGACTTATCCCTACAATCATTTTTTTTTTTTTGAAATAGGCCCTACAATCATTTATCTCTTTCACAAATCGCGTTCATCTCAGTATATGCTGATATTTGACAGCCAATAAATGAGATATAGGTTCATCGAAATTCACCAAATTCTCATATTTCACAAATCTCCCAACTATTGCCTTTATTATTCACTGGAAAATTTCCTCTGAAAGTCTATTCTCTCAATCAACTACGCCTCAATCCCAAATTCAACTATATAAATCCATATTCACGGCACAATTCAGCTCTATTTCATTCCTATATTACTTTTGTATGCACATATATAAAAGTAAAAAGACATAATTTTTCCTTTGTTTCCACCACCAAAAAAGAGATAGCAATAAAAGGAACATCAATCAAATCAAAACAACTGAAGCAAAATCTCATTACATTGATAAATCGTATGGATAAAAACATTGACAAAATTCAGTAAACCTCCTCAAATTCCCAAAACTCACCCTCCCAAAAAAACTCTAATTTGCTAACCCCTTCCCCACCCACCCCACCCCACACCGGCCATAGAGGTTAAAATTTAAACACTTATCACCTGGTGAATGACCAAAGGACGCCGTAACGAACCATACTAATTATCATCATCCCTCTTCTTAGGTTTGCGATAATTCTCTTCAAAATGCTTGGCGATTACAACTCCGGTGTTGACGAGCTTCTGGATATTGGGAACGTTGTAGTTTTGGGCCAAGTAAATACCCAAACCCGTACCCATAGCAAACGAAAATGTGCTTCTGAAAAACCCCATTGATGATCAAAATTGCTTGTGTTTTCTTCTTCAATTCACCTTTTTGGGTTCGATTTGAATGGAATCTAGGGTTTTACAGCAGTTTGGATTTTGTTAATTCTTTGAGGTTTCGGATTTTAGAGAATTACAGAAAGGTTTGCGTTTGAAAATTTGGCCCCTTCTCCAAGGTTCTTGCTGTCTTGCGGAGCAGGGAATGTGGGACCCCTATTGTTTTCCCGGGTTTTGGGTTAGGGAATAGTCCAGAAACTTCTAATGGGCTTCACGGCCCAGTAATTGTGAGACTTACAAGTTATAATGGCCCAATGTCGTTCCTTCGTAAAGCTTTTGCATGGATTGCTCGTAAAATTGATTGGTGTTTAATTTTGGGAAAATTGTATATAATAGCAAACTATTAATTCAAATTAAATATTATAATTACAGTTTGATTTAATTGTAACTCATAGCAAACTATTGTCATTCGCCTCTCTCCATGAAATTCTCGCTCGCCAGTCTCTCACTTTATACAAACACAAATGTATAAAATGTGTTTGTGTAAAAGTGTATATGCAAATACAAATACATATATTTTCATCATATACACTTATAATTATACAAATACAGATTTCCCCCTGCCCAATTCTCTTTTGTCTTTCTCTTTTTCTCACTTTATACAAACACAGATTATACAAATTACAATGTATAATTTGTGTTGTATAAAGCGAGAGAGAGATTTGGTATACAAACATTTTATTTCGATTAAATTGTATACAAATTCAAATTTTATGCAGATATACAAACATATAAAATTGAATTAAGAGGCTACCACGATTTATACAAACGAGAGGCTGTCAACGATTTATACAAATGAGAGGCTGCCAACGATTTTATACAAATCTGATGCCCCCAGCGATTTATACAATTTGATGCTCCATAGCAAACAAGGTTTACTATGGAACGCAATTATGCAAACTATAGTTATAGCATACAAATATGATTTTTATGTTTGCTAAATGTGAAAGTTGCTCTTTAATTTTGTTCCACGTAAACTTTATAAATAGGTTGTACAACTCAAAATAATTATATGTTCATACCTCAATCCAAAGTAATTCAAATGCTCATTCTATAAAATAAAAAAAATACAACTCATACCCCCATTCATTAACACTGATAATTTTCACTTAATTGATATTAAATCAGTATTATATACTATATTGGTATCATTAAGGCTGATAATTTTGCTTAGCTGATACTAAATCAGTATCATATATTGTATTAGTATCATTAATGTTTCTTGTTCAGAAACTACTCATAGTCAATGATACTATAAGAGTATATGTATGTTGATGTGGTATCATTAAGGTTTCTTGTTCAGAAATTACATATTAGTCAATGAAACTATAAGAGTATATGTATATTGTTGTGGTATCATTAAAGTTTTTTGTTCAGAAACTACTCATTAGTCAATGATACTACAAGAGTGTGTGTGTGTATATATATATATACACACACACTCTTGTAGTATCATTGACTAATGAATAATTTCTGAACAAGAAACATTAATGATAGCAATACATTATATATATTGATTTAGTATCAATTAAGCGAAATTATCAGCATTAATTATGCCAATACAATATATAGTGCCGGCAAAATGAGTTCATATTTTGGTAACCCGCCCATATTTTAATGGGTTGGGTGAGTGATTTTTTATATGGGTAAAATATGGGTAAAGTATGAATTAGTCAAATGGGTTAAGCTTCTAACTTTTATTCACTATAAATTCATGGTATCACTAAAACTATTGTAATTTCTCTTGCTTTAATGTTCTTCTATAGAACTAATTATTCTTCAGTATAATTAAAAAGGTGAAGTCTTTGGCCCTCCAAAAATATATATTTTAAATGTACATTTCTTTTGTTACTTATAATTATTTTTTATTATTTTTTTATTTTATATTGGATAATAAATACATAGTGTAAAATAAGCAAATCATGTATTAGTATTGACATGGCTTAAAGTGCATTAAGCATGTTTTAGTCCTAACATTCAAATGTTCATTACTTTGAAATTAAAAATATTTTCCCCTTGTTATTACAAAATTTAATTTATATCGAAATATTATAGGATTATTTTTTTTCTCTTATGATACAATAAGAGTTGCTCGAATGGTAAGCACCCCTCACTTCCAACCCAAAGGTTGCGAGTTCGAGTCACCAAGGGAGCAAAACGGATGGGAGCTCCTAGGGAGGGTAAAAAAAACAGAAGCATCTTGAACATTTTTCATCTAAAAAAAAGACTAAAATATTTTCTCCATGTTGAATTCTTAATGAGAGTACTATTTACTCATGAAAATATGGGTAAACTAGTATTTTACCCAACCCATTTCTCATCCAATCCATTTTTATCCATATCAATTATGGGCAGGTTGAATTATTACCCATTTTATGTTGACCCATTTTCAACTTGCCCAAATTTTACCCAACCCGCCCATTTGCCACCACTAACAATATATAATATTAATTTGGTATTAGTTAAACGAAATTAGTTTGGGGGGAGGGAATATGTGAATGATTTAGTAGCGTATGAATATAAAGGGATATATGTTTGTAATTAGTAATTATTTTGTTTTTATGGATATTTGTTTAATTTCCCTATTTATTTTTTGTTTCTATGGCTTATTTACAGAAAGTTTATGAATTAAAGTATTTTTATTTATGCATACTTTCTTTCTTTTGACAACATTTTTGTAACATTTATAGAGTTTGTTATCTTCTCAAACTGAACTTTGTTTTGTTCAATATAAATTACTTACGAATTAAGTTATGCGACATAATTTTTGTAGTATTTTCTGGATTTGTTGTAGTGTTTAGAAAGTGAAGTTTATTATTTTTCGAGGCATACGTTCTTTATTCCATTTTAGTTGAATAACATGCATATTTTTGTGGAGTTTGCTGTTTTTTTTGGCCATTTTGTGTTTGAGCTATGAAAGTTCATTTCCTTTTGTTTTACTTGTAGTATTGAAGGACAAAACAAGAGCATTTCTGCGAAAGAACCTTCCTTAATTTGTAAACAAATTGCTGATATCCTATTTAGTGAAATGCACAAATACCTGTTATTGGTGTCGCCCTTTAATTTATATTCAAACTGAATTATTTTTAAAAATTTATTTGTTTCACGAAATAACATGAGACATACGTGACTAAAATTAAAAATTTGTATTTGACTCAGATATTTTCATCTAAAATGTGTTCTTGTAAAATTCAAACATTGAAATCTTTTGTTTGAAGTTCGATAAAATATTTTTTACTAAAATTTTACCTAATTATATGATTCTTATTGATTATGTTATTCTATTTAAATTTACCTCAAACTAATGTTATTCGAAATGAAAATAAAAATACTAGAACTTCACTATATGTTTTAATTTTTTTTGGCAGAACTAAGAAACTTCTATAAAACAAAAGAATTAAATTAAACAAGCAAGCATACCTAACACTAATCACAATTAGTAAGTCTATATAATATTTCTTTCTTAGTTTTGTTTCACGGTATCTATATTGGAACCCGACTAATTCGGATTCGCGTAGGAAGGTCTCACATTGGGGATATAGCGTTTTCTAACAAAGGTCACTCCGTAATCAAAGAAACTCGAACGCGTGACCTCTTGATTAAGGATGAAGGAGTACTTACCACTCCAGTGCAACCCTTATTGGTACATAGGAAATACTTGAAACAACGCAATATAGAATTGAATAGACTTTTGCTTTTTTTGCAAGTTGTGTCATCACTAGATGTGTGAGTAAGACAAGACCAAAGTGCTTGGTTGCCATTACCCTTTGCCCATCACTTGTTTTTTTATCAGTTGAAGAGGAAGGATGGATATAAAATCACCAAGTTATATTTTTTTTAAAAAAAACAATTTTAAAAACTTTTATTTTTTATAAATAAAATAAGTTTAGAAAAACAATCCACACCACAATCTAGTTAGAAGAATGTCTGCCAAAACCAAAGAAATGTTATTATTCATTGGATGGGCTAAGGATGGACCACTTTAGCCCCCCAAAACTAATATTCAATGGATCACATTCTTTCTCCCTTACTCCATCACATGGGCTTTGCCTCTAGGCCTTCACATTTTGTAGTATAGCCTATATTTGAAAAAATATATTCCTTTTATTACTATAAAAATGAAACACTTTTAGTCAAGATGAAATGTGTTTGGTAGGGTTGTTTATCGGTCAATTTGTTTTGATTTAGAATGACATTGATTCATTTATTAGACATTAGTTTATTAATATGTTAAACTGATAATTGAACTATTAACTTATGGATTTTTCGAAAATAGTCTATTTACCTTCAGGAGGTAGTGGTAAGACTTGTGTAACACTTTAGCCTCCTCAAACTCAACTTTTCACTGAATATGTTATTGTTTGATATGGGTTATTTCACAATCGTTAACACCACTTCGTGATTCAGTCATCGATTTAATCGATATTGACTGTTAACTTATATTTTTGAACGTTGTAATAAAGTATAAAAAGGAACATGTGATTCTACAGTCTACACGATATATATATATAGTAGTATGTAGTTGTAGAATTCGAGTCGTCCTAACTTTCCAATTTATTTGTCCCAACAATTTTCAGAACCTAAGATTCTTGCGAGCTTTGATTTTTACCTATTTTTTATCGGGAAAGAGATTGTCAAGCAAGTGAAATTGAAATGAAACTTAGGGAAGAAAATAAATAGTCCCCATTGTGGGTAGTAGTATGTAGAACCAAAAGAAAAACTATAATACATAAACTAGATAATCTTATTTGGAACCACCAAAATATCTATGAAGCTAGTGTGAAAATAAATCTTATTAGGTAATCGATTAAATCATTAAGAAAATTTAAAGGAATTGTTAAGCGAATTGATAATAAGTTAATATAAATACACAATTATTTTCAAATTGTTATATATATGAGAAATTTAGTTCCGCTTGTGCAAGCTTGTTCATATTATCATCCCAAATTTGAATAAAGAAAACACGTGGTAAATTGCTAGCCAATGTTGAACTAGTCAATTTCGTGATGAATTCTTATAGTACCATTCATAAAAATTCATATAAATGATCCCAACTTTATTGAAATTAAGCTTTGTTACCATAGAAATCTCATGAAATATTTGGTTCCTAACCGGTGATTGTAAATATTTTTGTTTTTGTTTTTTTACTTGTAAGTTTTTATTTGGGGGTGGGGTGGGGGTGAATTCACAAGCTTATTTTTTTATATGCTTTTTGGCATAAATTAAAGGTACCTATCAAGTTTAATATTGAAGTCTTTCAAAAATGAAAACGACATATTGTTTGTATTAGCTTCTTTGAGGTAGATTGTATATAATTAAATGATTAATGTTTGTCATGTTCAACATTATATTATATCTATTTCCTAAAGATAAAATATTATCCAAAAATATTGGTCCTACTAATTAATTTCATGTCCACTTGCCTTGTGGTCTACGTTGGATTTGAGATAAAGTTTTACTTTGAAAAAATCACAAATATTTTTAATTATATTATTGAGTTCAATCAAACATGACCCATGTGGTCTGGTTAAGTGGATGGACTAAATTATTCAAGTTGATGATAACAAATTCAATGAATGAAATGTATAATAATAACTTAGCATGTATTATGTAATCCTAATTACCTACCACCATTCTAAAATAATGATTAGAATTTTGTATTTTCAAAAGAATGATGGAACTAATGACGTACGATACTCATAAAATATAATATAACAATCATATAATATATAGTTGTTATTTGTTATAATATAACAATGATATTATATATAGTTGTTATAATAATGTTTCTTTAACTAATTTTTTAACCACTCCAAATTCAGGGCCATTGTATAATGGGAATGCTCTAACTACATGGCTTTGGAAAATATACATATGTTTATTTAATAACAATGATGTCGAATCAATTTGTATGCATCTCAATTTTTTTATCGACAAATAATACTCAATAACTCAAAGTATCAAAGTTATAAGCAAATAGAAGAAATCTCGTCTCGCATTTTATCCATTTTCATTAACCACCAGTCCACACTCTTAGTCGTAGAAATTTCTTTGTTTCAGATTTTAAAAATACAGGCGTTTTTGTTTGTTACAAGACTTTTGAAACTTGTTAACTTAAGCATATATCATAACGTTGTGTCGCTATAGAACTTTCTCAATTAGAGAATATAGAAATGTGTTCTTTTTAAACGGAACTAATAAGAAAATAGTGTCATATAAACTGATACGAAATGAAGGAATCTCATAGAGTAAGAATAACAATAGGCAAAAAAATGAATATTGTGCAACATGTACTTGAGAGTTTTATCAGATCAGATGAGCAAAATAAAAGAGTAAAACAAGTACAAACCTTTAGAAAACAATATGCATGTCAAGAAAGAACAGACAACCAAAAAGAAAGGACCATTTTGTTCCTCTTTATTTCCTTTTAAGCAAAACCTCCAACTATGTAATCCCATTAGTGGGTCTGGGGAGGGTGGTGTATTCACAGCCTTACCCCTACCTGCCTTGTTAAGATAGAGAGGTTATTGCCGATAAACTCTGGGCTCTCAAGTAAAGCTTAAAAGATTGATTACAGAAGAATGAATTCATTCCTTCATAGCAGCAATCAAATACTAGATGTGTTGCCTGTGACTTGCACCAAATTGAACAGAAGCAACACTAGTGTCAATTCTCACAAGGACTAATGCAACTCGTAAACGTACATAATTTTAACTAGATGCAGACTGAGAAGGAGCCACATATCAATCAATTCATCAACTACGCCTCAGAGCAGAAACTGAATCGACTACAACCTTTAGACGTATGCTGATAGAATCAGCACATTAGATTCTTCGTATCATATGATCATTTTACTAAGTTTCAAGTATCAGGACGGTTATACAGTCAAACTAGATTCCTTCATTCTCCTTGGAAACTACATAAGACAGACCTTTGGTTAGACATCTTAGTCTACCCGACTTTGACTTCAACTTGAAGGAGCAAGTTTTCGCTTCTGTTGTTGAGTTGCAAAGTCAGGATCCACTAGGAATCTATTCTAGACCGACCTATCGACCAAATCTAACTTACTCTTCCTTGGTGATCTCTTTTTTGCACTCTTAACAGAAGTTTAGAATACTGTTTCTTGATTAGTACAATAAGAGTGTAGACATGTCACAAATTGCTGTCCAGGACATGCCTCTTATCTGGTTCTAATCTATCCTACCAATATATCTATCAAGATGAAAATATACAACCCCATCATTTTAGGGAAAAAAAACTATTCAATTAGGAACGGATTTGCGTTTGAACAAGAAACTAAGCACAACCAGCCAGAGAAACAGGTTTTAACTATACAGCTACTTACAATTTTCACTAAAGCAAACAACTGAATGATGACATTAGCATTCATCAATCAAGGATCAGACAGTACTTATCCAGAAATCATTTTAATATTTGTTAGAATTAAGCGATTGTATCAAAACATAGAAAAGATAGCAATAGATACACAGGAAAATGTAGGAAAGATGCAGCAAACTGATTATAAAACAGCAACGATAGTGTTAGGATTTGTTAAACGCGGAACACATGCCTACACAGTCAAGACTACATAAGGAAACTGAGACATAAACGTAAAATTGTACAGGGACACAGATAGCAATGTAATTCTGAATTTTTAACAGACATCAAATTTGAAGAGTCAAAACCTATAGTAGTAGTTGCTGTTATAAGAAAATCTCTTCTGACTTCAGAAGAAAAGCTCCTCAGCACCTCCAAGTCACAGCTGACAAGAGCTCCTGCTGCTTCCAACATAGCACAAGTGACGTCTGTCGCTTCTGGACGTGAAACCCTCCAACCTGAGTTCTCTTAACAACACATTCAGCCTGGATTTCAGTCATATTACTAAATGCAACAGGCAAAAATCCTGCAGAAGCAAAAAGGTTTCTCCATGGGGGCAGCTGATCAGGGGATCGGAGGCGCCCCAAGATCATGTTCTCAATGCTAGGCTGGAAGAGAGACCTCTCTATCTTTTTCTCAGTGTCTGGACTTATATTAGCAGCATCAATACTAGCTAAGAGTGTCTCATAATACTGGAGAGCATGGATGAGGTGATGCTTTAAGGGGAGTTCAGTACGTTCACATCCGCGTTCCAGTGATACAACAACTTTAGGAGATAGTTGCTTCATGCAGTGAAGAAGTGAAGGAAATGCAAACGGACAGCTTGAAATAGACCAGATAGGGAAATTTATAGCAATTGCCTCACACTCAGATGACCTCAAGGTGGATAAGGGATAAAACTTAGGGTCAAAGGAATCCAAGTTAATAACTTCAAGCTCAAATCGTATTCCCGCATCATTAGCAAACTGTGTTAAACTTTCATGCATGATGCCAATTTCGACAGAGTGGTGGGTTGATGGGGAGGCAAAGGCCGTAATCTTTAGAGAAGTTGCCTTTCTATTGCTACTTGGAAGCTCTTGCATAAACGAGGACCATTGAGCACCAAAACCAATGTCAAAATCTATTATGTGAATTTGCTCAGCATCCCCAAGAGCTTCAAGAATAGCCTGATTGGAGGTGAAATTCATGAATTGGATAAGTGGAGATATTTCGGAAAAGGCCTTGTAAGCATCCATTTTAAGCACACAATCAAATGGGGTGGGACTTCTTGGAGGCAAAAACGTGGATGTGCAAGGCAAAAGGAAAGGCAACTGCAGAGCCTCCTTGATATAAAAAGCAGCCCTCCTTGAGGGTTTCCCAATGGGAGAAAGCTGTTGATTGAGCCGCGCCAATATCATTTGCGCGTTTGAGAATTGTCCAGCCAGCAATAGTTCAGAGGCCTGAAAAATCTGGTCATAAATAAACTGTTGTTCCTGCAATTGATGACGAGGCACCATCAAATTACCATTACCACCACCACCAGCTGCTTCAAGCTTAGGTACAATCAATGGCTTTGGCTGAAACTGGTGAGGAGGCAACAAATTGACTTGTGGCTGCATTTGTCCCAATGGTTGTTTCCTCAACATGAAGTCACAATTGGCATCAAAAAACGGAACTTTAGGCAATAAAGCTCCTCCGAGGGTACCCAAATTGTGGCGTTTGGGCGGAGGCTGTTCTTGATTGATGTCATATGATGATGACCCTAAAATGTTAACACAAGTAACATTCTGGAATTGAGTTTGGTTGGCCATTACTTGTGGACCAAAAGGTTGAGGCTTCTGTTCTAGAGAAGGATTGACATTCAGGTTTTCGAAGATATTGTTTCGACTATTAATTGAATCGATGACAGAACTAAGTTTTTCAATGTTGGCATTCAGACAGATATTTGAACCAGAAAAAGAGACATTATCTGAATGAGCTAAAGAACCTGGAGCTGAAACCTCAAATCCAGAGCTTTGAAGAGAGACTCCACAACCCAAATCCCCATTGAGTAATTGCTTCAAGCTGACTGATGGGTCCTCCACATCGCCGGAAATCCACCGGAGAAAGCTTTGGTCGGAGCCAGCAAATTCAGGCAACAAATTATCCAAATCTCCAAATCCAAGACCAGATTTTTCAGGCTCCAACCCTACCGTGAATGGCTGCAGCTCCGTCACTAACTCCTCCTTCCGGCCATCAGTTTTCCCACTTCCGACACCGGGAACTGCAGTATTTCCACCATGTTGAGCACCATAAGAGCATGAGGAAGATGAAGCTGAAGGACTTGGACTTCTTGTATCCAACACAGAAACAGGTTCATTTCTTGTAAAGTTTGCATCTTTCTTGCAAATTGCTGCTTCTGGTGAAGAAGATGAAGAAATTGAAGGCACAAAACCAGAAACACCAAGAACCCCTTTTGCTGGTAGGTTGCTACTTTGAGGTATTACAATCATCTGAACAGAAAAACAAAAAAAAATCAGCAAACCCCACCACAAAAACAGCAACAAAAGAGGGAAAAATGGTTTTCTTGCCTTTTTCTACTTGGTGGATCTTATATTTTTACCAAGATTTTACCAAAATATGAACTTGGTCTCCATTTCATCTGACAAACATTGAAAAAAATCAAGAAGATATTTCATTTCTTACCTTCAAGATCTTATTTTTCTACCAAGATTTCTTCAAGAACAGCTTCTTTTCCACAGAAAAACAAATCCCACAAACAGAAAACAGAGTTATTTGCTGTAAAAATATAAACTTGGTCCCCATTTGAGCTCCATTAAAGCAAATAACCCTATAATCCTCTGGTTCTTCTTGCTCTTCACTATTCTTGTCTATGGGTTGCCTCTTTTCTTTGTATAGACTATAGAAGCTAGGGCCAGTAGCTAAGCTTTCTTGATTTTCTTCTGCTTTAATTTTTTTTTCTTTGTTTTGTTCTGACCTCTTTTATGTCGCAGTCTGTAGAGTCACCCTCTGTTCTGCCACGGATGTCTGCATCAGAAAAAAAAGTAAAACAAGGTGACCCTCTTTCCTCTATCTTCCTCTGTTTTCTCTCTACTCTACTCTATGGTACTTCTTCACCCCCATTCTTTGTTTTCATCTTTACCCTTCTCTCCTCCCCCATCCAATTCCTTCTTCGTATTTATATTGAAATTCGATTAAATTTACATTAATTTGAATTTGTGATATAAGTATTATAATGTATACAATAAATGAAAGGAAAATTCTTATGGCCAATTAGAATGATATTTTAGTTATGTTATTTTACCATTTTAACTTTAATACATTTTAATTAAAAAATTAAAAAAAGATCAGTTTATTTTAAAATTAAAAAAATATCATAGATTTTTTAAATTTTTAATCAAATTTTCTAGTCATTTAGCATTATCCTAAATGAAATATTGGTTTAGAGTATTTGAAAGCATCTACAAAACCAATAACGAGCATAGTTGATTGTAGAATATGTACCCTCACGCAATCTTGTCTTTTGATCGAGATTATCCTTGAAAGATATTTTTTCTTTCCGTAACATGAACAAGAGAAGAAATACCTTTGAGTGAGATCTGAATATAAGAAATAAGACTCATTTAAACATATACTTTACTTTTTAAAAAGATTATAATTTTATGATTAAAAACCTCATAAATTGATCTTTTATCAAAATTAAATTTAAAATCTATAATTAAATACTAGTTAATTCAAAATTTTGTAAATAAGAGTAGATAAATTTAATCAATCTCAATACAAATTTTGAAATTTGGAATTTAAAATGGATGAGCAAATAATAAAAAAGTTATTTGTCAGTTTTTGAGGGTTAACGAGAAGAAAGTGGTAAAAAAGTCATTTTAACTTTGGTGACATGTTTTTACCCATCGGGAAACGAGAAGGGAGAAAAAGGTAATAATAGAGCAGGGTCCGCACCGCAGGCAAATTGGAGGTCACTGAACTATTAAAAAGTACGATATAGTCCCTTGAGTTCTGCTATCGACTGTATAGTCCTGTAAATTATATATTTTTCTTGTGGGGATGGAAATTGGGACCATTTTGTAGTTTTCTATAGGGTGTAAAATATAATTTAAAATGAATCAAATTGAGCCTATAAGTACTACTATATGGTCCATCAAGTACTGTTTGCTAGTACTATTTAGTCCTGCAAATTTTATTTTCAAGTCCTTTTCTTAAATATAAAGATCTTATGTAGGATATATTAGTTATGATGTTATTTAATTTTTTAATTAAAATGATTTTGAGCCTATTTTTTTAACTAAGTCAAGTATTGAATAATCATTTAATGTTCGTCCTTCTTGTATGTCTTTTTTTAAAAAAAGTTGAAAGTGTTATATTGAAGCCTTTTGTTTTGAAATTTCAAGTTACAAATGCTAAATCATAATGAAGTTGGAATGTTTATCTTCCATTTTATCATAAATGTCAAAGTTGAAATTTTGAATTTTTTAAGTTTGACATGTATTTTATTTGAAAAAAAAGGGTAAAATACTGTGAGTGGAAGTAAAATTTCTTCCAAAAATATAATATGAACCAATATGTGAATCAAATCACTTTGCGATTTTATCATAAATTTCAAGTTGAATAATTTTATATTATATTTATTAAAACAAGATTATAATATACTCTATTTATAATCGTACCTAACTAATATGTGAACCAAACCACTTTGCGATTTTTAAAATGACAGTGGAACATCCCTTGGAATATTGTGCAAATTGTGGCACAATTATTTTGGAAGTTCTCAAATTTTCACGACAAAATTGTTGGTGCAAATTGAGGATTGAAAATAACCTTAGCTTGCAGATATTTTGTCCTCTTTTGCTGCGTAGACCAAGGTTTTGCATGTAAAAATAATAATATTAGTACATGATTCGTATACATTTTCATACTCAAATTGAATTGAGTTAAATGTGTTATTTAAAATTATATCGATCAATAAAAAAACGATTAAAAAATTATAATATAAAGGAGGGAAAGTAGTATATTAATTTTATTTGATGATTAAATAAATTATAAAAAAATATGTAATTCCCTTGCCATGCTAAGACGCTTTCACCGATGGTATACCATTAGCTAAAAGATTAGTTAATGTGTCCTGCAATACGCAATTTAAATTTCTACGGAGCGTTAATGTGGACATTAAACACTATTGGGGTGGAATTTTTTTTAAAAAAAAATTTAGCTAAAAGATTATGGAAGATATAAATTAGTGTGGAAGATTAATAAGTAATTGGGCATAGTATTTTGTTATTCGATTTCTATTAGCTATGTGTTATTTCTTGTATTTCGACACAGTATGTTGTAGGTATTGTTCTTTTCTTTTTCTTTTTTTCTTTTTTTTTTCTTTTTTTCTTTTCAAACTGCTTTCTCATGTTATTTTTAATAGTTTGTTAGAGCTTTATCGTCACTTTTGTTGGTATTTCTTTTCCGAATTGCTTTGTTATGTGTTTTCTTGAGTTCAAGATCGTCTATCGCTCTCTACCTTCCAAGATAGAGATAAGTAAGTTCTCATACAAACCATCCACCGTAAATACATTTATGCGTTTACACTAGATATGTTATTACTAAATGTTTGATGAGTTACATTTGAATTTATCATAAATTCTAAATATTTTATCTCACTTTATTTGAATTTTATTTTATTTTTTTTTAAATTGAGAGAAAAGATATCAATTTTCTCATATTTAAAGCACTTTTTCAATTACTGAAGTTTGAAAATAAAATCCAATATTTCATCTAATCTTTAATCTTTCCCGCTTAAATCAAATCAAAACGAGTAAAGTTCTCTATCCGGTCTGGAAAAAACCCCGGTTTATCTTTCTCATTAGTGAAGCGTTTGAAGTCCAAATAAAGTAAAGCGCGTGGGTCAAAGAAAGTTAAACCATGGTTAATAAATGACGGCGAAGTTCCCCCGTTCCTGGATTTATTTACCCGCTTAACTTTTTTACTTTTTTACTTTTTGCAAAGTTGCAAGGATAAAACGGTAAAAAAGTGACCAGTCAGTATTCCTTTTTTTTTCCTTTTTTATTTAAGCTTTGCAGGCTTTTGTTTTTCCTCAAGTTGCTATCTAGGGGTATTTTGGTCCATAAAAAGACTAATCATTTTTTCCCCTTTTGTCTCTTTGTTTAAATTAAAGTAGAAATATTGAATTAAGGACTAATTTTGCTTGATTTATACTCCTTTTTATCCCATTATTATATATTCTCTCTGTCTCTAATTAGTTGTTCCTTTTTGAATTGACACACCTATTAAGAAAATAATTATTGACATAGTAAGTTTACCATTTTACCTCTATTAATTATGATGTTAATAAAATTAAAAACTTAAGAGTTTCAAGAAGCTTTATATTTTTCTAAGTAATTAATTGAGGGTATAATAGGTAAAAAAAAATTATTCTTTCTTGATTTATCAAAATGGACAAGTAATTAGGGACAATTAAAAAAGAAAAAGTGAACAAATAATTAGGACAGAGGGAGTATATTAGTCAATTTTCAACTCCAATTTAGAAGGTAACAATTGCATTCGAGGATAGCCTATTTTTACTACTTTGAAGCGTATGTTAAAATTAATGCATTCAAATTTTCCTTACTAATAACGTATAACCTTAGATAAAAATATTGAAAGTTTACTGTCAAATATCATATCTGAATTATTGCAACTTTTAATATAAATACATGAAGTTAATACTAAAACAAATAAACTTTGTAAGATTTGTATATTGGGGTTATAATAGCATAAAATGGGGAAAAGCTCTACCAACTCTTTGAATTAATTTGCATACCTCTGCAAATTTTCAATAATATTTAAAGTGTTGGTTCAAATATAACTTCAATTTTTAAATACTATTAATCGCCTACTTAGGCAAATGATATGCAAAATGACAGACATGCCCTTGAGAATTTGGCATATTTACCACAAGGATAAAGGTAAGCTTTTCTTTTGAGTTAAAGCTTAGGAAAAGAAGGTCGTTTTGGCTGAGCATTGTTCACTTTTTATACCTTCCTATTTTTAAGTATACTTTGTAGTAAAAGCTTAGTTCCTCGTAAACTGAGCCAATTTCATTGCTTTTTTAGGCAATTAACTACTGTTTCTTTACCTTTTTCCTTTTCTGACCTTTTATAATTTATGGTTACGACATATGGAACCACATTATTTTTTTCTTCATATTATGGTGTTCGGACTTCGGATCAATTTTTACACAATTCAATTATTTTCATATGATATCAACTACTTTCCATTAACAATAGATATTTATGTAATTCTATCTATCAAAATCACGATAAAAAATTACTTAGTTTTTGTCAGTCTCAATTTCACTACAGGATTTGCGAATGAATGCTGGGCTGGGCTTCTTCTTCCTTCTCAAGCAGATGCCGAACCTCATTATTTAGCGGCTCTCCGAAGTCCCAGAGGTGGAAGCAGTTCTGATAGGCGGGACAAAGCGCTTTCAATGGTGTAAAATATGAACTTGAGACTTCACATTCTCCTCCTACTTCATTGACCACTAAACTATTTTCTTGAACCATATTTTATTGTAACATATGAAAATAATATAAAATAATAATAATTCTTGGAGCAAACTATACTCTGATTGAGATTTTAGGTATTTTGGACTAAGCATTATAATCAATATTTTAATTTTCAAATTAAGGCTACAAATCTTTAGTGTCACCAAACAGGAATTACATTTGCTTGAACATTAATAAAAACATAATTTGCCAAAAAGGCCTAATTAATTATTTTTCTTCTGTTGATAAACTTTTAATATAGGATAGGATTAGTTCTTTTTTTCTTTCCCCTAATGGTTAACAGATCGAGTACGAAGGTGGGGGGTTTGGAGTTATAAAATTATATTTGTGTTTAATAGGATATAGTTAGTGCAAATCGAGATGTTTAATAGGTAGTATGTGAAGATGAAGTATCGAAATGAAAATTCATGACAAGTTTGAAGGGTCGCCAATATATATGTCCTTGAAACAATATACTTTTTATAAGATTATCATTTATCATCAACAAGAATTGTGACGGAATGAATAAGATTTCTTCATATTTAATCAAAAAAATTAAATTGAGCACTTGAACTTTGAGAATGTTGAAACCCTGGGTAGGAGCACTTTTTCCTATACTTGGTCATAAACATTGTGAATTTAAATTAATATGATTAGTGAAATAAGACCGGCAAGATTATTCGATGCCCTTAATAAGCAAGGAAATGAGACATAAAAGTGAGATTTGATTTTGTAGCTTTTTATCAAATTATTTTTAATTTTATGTGATTTTTACAAAAAAAAATAAAAAATCCACAATATAAAATAGAAAATACAGTAGATATCTCATAATAGTAACATGGAAGTAAGATAGCAAGTAGCAACCACAGCCACTTAATTAATATGTTTGTATTCATCGAAAAATGTTGAAACGTATGTTAAAAAAGGAGGACCTAAAAATGGAAACATTGACCAAAAAGAGTGTTTTTTTGCCTAGCAATCTTGTCTTTCTTTGATTTCAAATTTTTCGTTTCTTATAGATAAATTTTCACATGTTATAAACTTATAATCCATCAAAAAGAAGACAAGGGAAAAATGCATAATCCAATAAGAAAGAAGCGGTGAGTCGGTCCGCAATGTTATAAAGCATTTTTATCTTTTTAATATAAGATTTTCAACGTAAATCTAAAATTAATCGGCTCTATTATAAATATATCAGAGTGACTTGAGAAGTGAGCAATTGTAAAGTGAAACATTTCCGCATCAAATTGCTCTCTTTGTGACCAAGAAATTAACTTTGCTTAATACACATTGTGTTGCCCACTAGGTCAAATTGATGTTTTATATATCTGTCATCCTTTTTTGGGTACTAAATTTTTGATGTGTGCATTACACGTGATTATCAATTCAGAAAATTTAAGCGAAGATTTGAATAAAAGCTTTGCACAAAATAATATTTCAGATATCTAAATCACATAAGTAGCATTGATTGGTAAAGTGATTATTTTGTCTTGAGCATCAAAAAAAAAAAATTGTGACAATTTTCTAACTCTTGAAAAGTTTAATAATTTTTTAAAAATAAATTCAAAAGCATATATTTACATCACAAGAGAAATTGTTAACAAAAACAAATGAATTTATACTACATCATGTTAACTTCATACATTGGAACATTGCATACTAATGTATATACCAAAAAAAATAAAAATTATTATATCATCTGAATTATTTCCTCAAGCACTCGAGATTATGGGACATACCCTCTAGGGTAGAACAATTTACTTCATCAGAATATTGGTACCTCATATTCCGCTAAACTTTGAACTCAAGCAACGATAATAAATCACACGAAATTTTTTTGAATGCAAGAATAAGAAGAGTAGAAGATTAAAAAATTGTGGTTGAAAATGAGAGGAAGCCCCTCTATTTATAGTCAACAAAGAGTAGTATGAAAAAGTGTTTTTGTGTCTTATCTGAAAAGTCATGACCTTTCTGAGAAGTCACAAACCTATCGATAAATCATAACTTAATGAAAAAGTCACAATTCTTTGGAAAAGTCACAACTCTTTAGAAAAGTCATAACTCTTTGGAAAAGTCACAACTCATCGAAAAATCACAACCCTTTGAAAAAAGTCACAACTTATCAGAAAAGTCACAACTCATCGAAAAAATCACAACCTAAGTTAGAGATATTATAGTAATTTAACATTCAAGTTAGGAGTTCATGCTTTTAAAGTAATATATATTATAATTAAATAATTCTTTTTTCTCCGACATTCATATTTTATTCTTCATGTCCATTGATTAACTTTTTATTACATTTATATAATTAGTGCCACATTCCTCACACACACATATATAATTTAAAATTTCTATGTGAATTGTACGCGGTAGGATGATTATGATCTTATTATTCTTAAGTAGAGGTCTCAATTTGAGTTCTACGTATTGGTAACAATTATATTAGAGTGTGCTTTTTCCTTAAATAGATCTTATGTGGTGCGAATCTGAATTAATCAAAATCCTAACATGAATATCAAACACTGAATAGAAACCATAAGAAAAAGAAAATACTTATTAATACTGTTCTTAATATTGATGTGTTCTTTCGAACATATATACATATTCAATCATGTTAGTAGCAACATAGACTTTAGATTTGTCTGATAATTATTGGACATGGATAAGCATTAAGCACTTGCCTTGTAAGACTAAGCTACAAAAGATGGTTTGAAATTTCGATGCTAATCGTAGTAAGATAAATAGAATTTCTCTATTTTTAATTAGAAAGTGTCAGTTTGAGTCCTACCTATGATAAAAATCATGTCAAAGTGGCTTCTTTCCTAATTAGGTATTACATAGTGTGAATTCAAATTAATCGAAATCATAACGTGAATACCAAACACTCGATAATGTTACATTCCTCACATTCCCTCCAAATAAAGTTTGAAAGTTCTATGTGAATTATGGTAATTATGATGAATAAAAAATTTCTACTCTTAACTTGAGGTATCTATTTTGAATCCTACGTATGATAACAATCATATTAAAATGTGTTTTTCCTTTAATAAATCTTACATGTCGCAAATTCAAATTAATTAAAATCCTAACAGAAATATACCAAAGTACACTTGATAGAAACCAAAAAGAAAAAAAAAACTTCTTTAGTATACTGTACTTAATATTGATATGTTCTTTCAAATATATTCAATCATGTTAGTAGCAACGTATAGACTTTTAATTTGTCTGTTAATTACTGTACATGGATAAACATTAAGCACTTGCCTAGAAAGACTAATCTACAAAGGATTGTTTAATTCACTAATAAGCCATAATGTTTGATTGACCTAATCATTGATGTTAAAGCAAATAGGATCAATTAATTAATCCAGAAGTTTATTTTTTATTAATAACAAATATAAAAATATATTCTCTTCACATGCATGATATTCATTACTTAATTGTAATTAATTGGTGATTGTATAATTATTTATTTTTATCATCTAATATTTAAATTATTTGATATGATATAAATATCGAGTACAAAAATATATTTACCTGAAAAAGTAAAATCCCCAAAAAAGTGATTTGATTACATGATTGATCAATCAAAGTCATACAACCATTTTTTCCCTAATATAATTCAAAACTAAAGCAAGTAGAAGTTTATGATATACTCAAATATAATACCTACCTAAAACTAGTTTAGAAGTGACAAATGAAAGCCCATAGTCAAAGTCTCCCCTTAATGTGTTTGGTAGGTAGGAAAACATTTTTCTATAAAAAAAATTTAAAATATTTATATTTGATTAATCAATTTTTTTGAAATATTTATCTAGAAGTTAATTTATTTATTTTTTAAATGAGAAGAATAACTTTTCTGATTGAAGTAAGAAAAATAAAGTTGAATAGGTGATATTTCCTATTGATTGTGTCCTTCTTAGTTCACACCCTACAACACAACTCATCTTCATCTCAATCCTAAGAAGGACCATCCACCACCAAGATAAATACATATTTACATACACATGATTTTTTTCGAAGTAAACGGATGCGCGTGCACCCCAACAAATAAAGATGGGTCCGCCTCTAGATTGACACAAGTGTCATTTCATTAAAAATTAAAATCGCTCCTGATTGGAAAAATTAGTGCATAAAAGTTTGTCAAGTTTAACCGACTAAAATTTGGGTAGGTTATTAACTTTTTGCTTAATAATTCAATTCATTTTGATCGCTAAAGTTCAATCAATCTAAAGTTGGTTGAACTTATGCTAAGTATGTTATCCAAATTGAGATTAAAGTGTTTAAATAGTCTTTTTGTTTGATATATGTATTACATATAACTGTAATTCAAAAGGAAGAAAACGTTTTATTAATTTTTTTTTTATTTTTTTAAAGAAAAAAACAAATTTACCACTAGACAGTGTCTAGCGGTATTCTATTAAACATAAAAAATATCAATAGGGACAAATACAAGCAAGGGGAGTTAGGTCTTACCTTACTAATCCTAATGAAGTACCTAACTTCTCTACCTAACAAGCATGAAGAAAACAAGAGCTAGAGAGAACTAAGTATTTTCTGATAATCACAGAGCTTGTAATACACTCCATGATGATATTACAAATGAGGATGCTTAAATAATGTAAAAATATGTCAATCAAGAAGAAAGTTGAGTTACCAGCCTCAAACTTAATTTCTATTACTAAAGCATGAATTAAAAAAGATTGATTGCCCGTCAAAAGTAACTTGAAGTATTTTTCTCTTGTCTTCTTCTTCAAACCTATCCAACAACACTTGATGATTCATACTTTCTTTATGGATTTATTGGATCCAGTTGAACGTATTGATATTGTCAAATGGTTTTATTAATTTTGTTTGATAATTATTAAACAAATAAAAAGCAATCAAGAAAATTAAAACTTGATAAGTACATTATTCACGTTGGATTGACCATTATTTAGCCATCTTAACCTATTTTATCTCAACTTAAATAAGTTTGGGCAAATTACAGAAATCACATACTTTTAAGGTAAAATTACATTTTATCCCTTAAAAGTTTATAATTACAGAAATCCCTCAAACATATACAATAATATAAGCGCTGATACATTAATATGATGCGCGAGATACATTAATCGTTAAGTAAGATACATTATATTTTATACATGATACACTAATCTGATGCGCAAAAATGAGGGATTTTGGAGATTTGTAAAACTTATAGGGGATAATGGTAATAAGTAAACTAAAATGTGGAATTTCTGTAATTTTTCCAATAAGTTTTGGATTATATTTGCGGCAAAAGGGTCTGGTGGACCCTTATACTTGTATCAGTTTGTATTGTGAACCCTTTTACTTATCCTTTTGTCATCTGAACTTTTAAACTCAATTAAAATGAGACTTTTAAATCCCTCCAGTTATGTGTGTAGCTCACTCTCTCTTACATAAATGACATGTCATATCCATGTCATATATTAATGACATGTCATAATTATATTCATAACTATTTTTTAATTATTAATAAAAAATATTAAACAAAAGACAAAATCAATTAATTTTCTATTTTACCAAATAAAATAAAGTTATTGTTTCTCTCACCATTCCTCCACCTCCCCTAACCCACAATCACTGTCAACACCATTTCCATATCCCCTGTTCTTTTCTTCTTCATTTTTTTTTTCATACCAAAAAGAGACATCACTTTATTTGAAAAAATTAAACAGAAATAGAACAACTTTGCGAAAAATAGATTGGGCCATTTTTGGGGTCTTCGTAGAAGAAAAAAGAAAGAGAAAAGTACGCATAGTCAAAAACAAATCTCAACGCATGGTCAGATCTGCAGAAAGATGATTGCGATCATGAGAAATCAAGCAAGTTTCTATGACTTGAAGGGAAACCAAGCAAGATATGGCAACCATTGTTAGATCCACAGGAAGATGGTTGTAAAATTCATCCATGAATCCATTTGCAAGAAAATTAAGAAAACAACTTTAGCACCTTTCCCCTAAAAAATGATTATATTCGAAAGGTAAAATCCTCAAGAATCAAGACCCCTAAATTTGGTCTTGGCAAGTTGATGAGGTTTATGATTATATGCAAATCCTCTAAAAATTTGCATCTAATTCTTTGCCTTCAAGAAAAGGGTGGGTTTGGGACGTTTTCTTTTTCTTTTTATTATTTAATATTTTTTAAAGCAAATTCATTGCTTCTACTTGCTTTTATATGTGTGACAACACGCGCTAGATCTTACTTAGCAAAATAAATGCCACATAAGCCTGGTAACCAGTCAAAGGGTTTAAAAATCTCACTTTAATTAAGTTTAAGGGTTCAGATGACAAATAGTTAAATAGAATGGTTCAAAATACAAACTGATACAAGTACAAGGGTCCACCATACCCTTTTGCCTTATATTTGCATTAACTTTTCAAAATTTAAATAGTAGCCTAAAAAAGATATTTGCACAAATCAGTCCACTACCATATTGTAGGCTACATTTATCAACAGTCCATGTAGTTATTGGGCTAGCTTGAACAGAAAAGCCCAGACAAGTAATTTAATATAAGCCCATTAATAATTTCAAAATTATTGTTTCTAGGGTAGTTCTTAAAAAAATTCTTCTTTATTACCATTGAAACAATTTCATATTTAATCAATTATTGATAACTAAGATGCCATTTAATGATTTACAACAATATAAGAGCCTCAAATTTAAGCTCCAAATTACATGATCAAATGCCTACTAATAATAATAATAAGCACCACAAACAAGCATTTTTTTTTTAAAAAAAAAAAACCTATGTAGATTGTAATATAAGGATTACTATTCCATGTATCATTATTATTCTATCGTATAATTAGGAATAAATTAATATATAATTGATATAGTGATTATACCAAAAATAGTGATTCAGGTCTATAAAAACCAATCAAAAACTAATAAAACATACCCACTCCATCAAATATGTAATTAATGGCTTAATTGGCTTATAACACGTTAATATAGTTCGTAAAGTTTGAAGTAGCAAACGAAAATTTAATATATACCTAACTACATTAATTTATTACGGTTAAGTAATGGCAGAAGTTTAATATACATTACATTATCTATCTGTCATTTAATAAAAAGAATATAAAATATGCATTGGCACACGCCCAATTAAAAAATGGATTTTTCGTCAAAAAAATTACAATTACAATAAACTATTCAGTAAAACTTAGAGGAGAATAGAGTATACACAAACTTTATCACCACCTTTGAGTTTAGGTGGTACCTTCATAACACACAAAACCTCAAAGGCAAGCCTTCATTTCATCCAAACCACCTATTGTAGACTGTAGTGTGTGATATCAAAGTTGATGTCGTCACTGTTCTAGGCTACAGATCCAAGCTATTTGAAGTTTTTTTTTTGAGATTGTGTGACAAACCTTAATTCCACGTCCGCTTCATCTATCACCATACTGAATTTGCACTTCAAATATTTTGTTTTGATCTTGAACAACTTGGTGATTCCTTTGGACTTAGAGTCTGTCTCCAAACCTCCAAACTAGCATCGCCTATATCCCAAATCTCATCAATCAGTGCGATATCCATAGAGTCAAAAATGTTTTCCATAGAGTTTTCATAAAAAAAATTAAAAAATTTATAAAATGACATACAATAAATAATTTCCCATCTAAACAATAGTCTAATACCATCGTTAATTTCAATTACATTCAAAAATTTTAATTAAAAATAAATAAATGATATCTATTTTAGCATTTAGCGGTGTAATTCAAGACTATCGAATTCCAAAAGGCGAAAGATGAGAGAAGACAAAGAAAGCAGTACACTTGGATTATTCTTAAGGTATATCCCTTTCGCCTTTTTTTATTTATAAAGATTTTCCACTCGTTGATCAAATTTGAATTCACGTATTTCAATGCTTAATTATTATGAATAAAATTTAGAAGATCAATTTCAAAATATGTAATTAAGAACGAAGAAATTCCAATAATAATCTATATTGATAAGATATATTGGTATATCCTTCCTTGAATCCTTGTGGTACAGGACATATCGTTTACACTTTGTGGTCCTTAATAAGGACTCCTTATATTAAAAAAATAAAAAAAAGCCTTATCAAATTTCTTAGTTAATGGATCTATCACAATCGTTTATCTTCGAAAAATAAAATAAACTTTAAGAAAGCATTAAAATAAATTGATTGGGGAGAAAAAGTCGAACACTAATTTATTAATCATGAAAAGTTCATTAGAATTCTTTGCCAAGTACTTGCCAACCAAACAATAATGCTATAATATAAGTATATTATATATAACTATTAAACAATCTAATTATTTATTTTTTTGAAACATACAAGAAACCTACTCCGTGGTACAATAAATAAACTTTATAAATACATTTATCAAAATAATTGACGTGTTTTCTTCCATTTGCATTTTTGGTCCAAATTACTCTATTACTTGAATATAAAACAAAAAGTGTATATATATATATATTTTTTTTATTTTTTTTTTAATCCAAATAACTCTATTACTTGAATATAAGTCATTTTGCTAAATGTGAAATTCATGAAAATTAGATAAGCCATTTTGCTAAATGTGAAATTTCATTGCAAACCTTGCATCTAGCCCTAAATAAAAAAATGATCTTTAACGCCACTTAATTAATGGCAATAGTTCAATTGCCGCTAAATGTGTATTTTTAGCAATAGTTAGTATTCTTTGTATATGTCCCTAAAGCCTTTAGCGACATTGGATCTAATGACACTTAACTAATGCCGGTAAAGACTTTAGCACTCTTTATTAATGTGTCTATTTATTGCCGCTAAAAGTTATTTTTGTTGTAGTATAGCCGTGTAAACTTTATATTATTAGAAAATTATCTCAAAGATTAAGTTGAGTTTGAGTAGGATAATCACAACTTCTTTGGATGATTGCTACCTAATACAGTCTTTAGTTTAAATACAACGTATCAAAACTTGATTGTTACTTAAATTTTATTATATTATATTGCTATATTTATTGTTGTGTAACAATGAAAATTTTCATTTTATGCAATAATCGAGTTGGTATATTAATGCTGTAACACCCCAATTTTTTTTTGAACTAAGACTTGAACCATCCTTCGTTGTGAGTAGGATTTTACCGAGGAATTCAAAATTTCTTAAGTGTTAAGTTCACTAGATGTAGCACCTTAAGTTCGAAAAAAGAGTTAAATTGGAAATAGCAAAATCTGAAATTTTGCAAGTTATGCTTAAGTATGAGTTTTGGGTCTACTTCAAATGACCATAACTCCTAGTACAAGATGAGTTAGATGCACTAGAAGATATTGTAGGAAAGACCTTTGAATTATCTTTCCAATGCCGCCGAGTTTGCTAAGTTTTGAGTTCGGATGAGTGAGATATGGCCTTTTGAAGTTAGGCTGCCCAGTTAAGGTAAGTTAGCTGTAAATAGTAAGGGGTATTTTGGTCTTTTCCTTACCCAAACATACTTGATTCGTTTTTTAGTAATATTTTAAAGGTTTAATCTGATTAGGTTCAGTTTTATAATCCTATTTTACGCCTAGGGTTTTAGTTGAGAGAAAAGAAGAAGAGAAAAGATGAGAAAAGAGGAGAGGATCAAGCGTTCGTCGAGATTCTTGCGTCTTGTTGTGGATTTTCGCCATGGGTTTAATCCCTAAGAGGTATGTAAGCTTCCATAGTGTTGGGTTTGTTCACCCACACGCCAAACATGTTATTTTCAGCGCAAATTTCATTCTTGAAGTTGAAAGATTTGAGTTCTTGATAGATGTTCTTGAAGTTCATTCTAAATCTAGTTGTGTTGGGTTTTGGATGATTTCTTGAGATCAAAGTGAGTGTTTTAAGGGATGTATTGAGTATATTAGAGTGTACTTATGTTAAGAAATTAATACTAAGTGATTGGGGAAGAAACCATTCGATTCCAGGCGAAATAGGGTGAGAAAACGAGAAAAGAAATCAGTTTGTCGTCGGTTGCCCCGTTTGAGTTTGTTTAAAATGCACCTTCACTCCTTTTCAATTCTAACTACTCTAAGCTACTTCTAAACACCTAAAATCATTCCTAACATGATCATAACCTTGAATTCATAAATCAAATTCAAGGTAGAGTTGAGAGTCAAGTTTGAGAGTTCTTTCAAACCTTTTTGATAAAGTCCCTTTGAGTCATTTTGTGGAGTCTTCTACAACTTCTAGTAACTTGTTTCAAGACTCGAGTAAGTGAGCATGAGAGTGAGAAGAATGTATTCATGAGTCTACACTATCACCTAGATCCTTCATATCATGAACCATCACTTTTGAATTCATAATTCACATTCAAGAGAGAGTTAAAAGTAGAGTTCAAGAAAGTCTTTGAGTTCAATTGTGAATCCTTTGAGATCCACCATCGATTTGAGTTAAGTTTTGAGAAGTAAGTATGATAATGAGAAGAGTCGTATACCTTAGTTCCTTATTGATATTTTGACCCTTGAGTCAAGTCGTTCATGCCCATAACTTCCGCTCCATCAGTTGAGTACCTTTGAGAGGAGTAATATCTTCATGTCCTAAGTCTTAAGTATTGAGTTTCTAACCCATTTGAGATCACATTCCTAATCATGGGACTATTACATGTTACCCATGAAGTTCTTGAGTTGAATTGTTCATGCTCATAATTGTGCATGAACCCTATAAGTCAAACAGTCTTGAGATGAGAAGTATCTTTGAGTCCTTGAGTTGAGTAGTTCATGCTCATAAATTCCGCATGAACCCTCCGAGTTGAGCATTCTTGAAGTGAGTAGTATTATTGAAGTTCTTGAGTTCCAAGTATTAAGTTCTATCTTTGGTTATTGAAAAACTTTGCATTGAGTCGTTCACGTCCATAATTCGGCATGAACCATATTCTAAGAAGTCTTTTACAAACGTTTTAACTTTGTTTTAAGACTTAAGTTTTGAGTTAAGCAAAGAGTAAAGAGTAAAGAGTAAATAATTGAGTTCATTTCTTCAAAAGAGTATATCGGGACTATGTATTCCCAAAGAGTAAATGTTTTCACATTTAAACAAGAAAGGAAACTGAGATTTCAAAAGAGCCTTTGAGCTAGTTTTTCAGTAAAAAGAAAACTATGATTTCCAAGAGAGCTTTTAAGCTAAGTTTTTAGGTAATTATCTCAAACCAAAGAATGAAGTTATGTTTTCAAAAACATATGAGCTAAAGTATATTTTGGGAGTAGTATTGAACACCGATATGGGGATGCGAGTTCATATTAACTCAAGTCTCAATAAACAATGTAGCCATCATGGGTGGTAAAAGATCATACTTTTTAGATGAATCCTTAAGATGCCTTTAGCATATACTAGTGGATCCACTAAGTTAAGCGTTCTATATGACGGCAAAGTATAGGACAGTTCTGGCAGCGTGGGCAAGACGCTGTATCACCACTTAGGCTCATAGTGGTGGTTGTCGGTTAAAGGATCTCCCACAAAAACTATATTACTTTAATATATAAGTAAAGTTGAGTTTGTTATTGCATTTTCTTTAACGAACTAAGTTGTTTTTTTCTGTTTTATAAAGCTTTCCATATATTGCATGTATATTGTTGCTTTATATTGAGTTGAGTACCCAGAGTCGAATATCATATCTTTGAGTTGAGTATCTTATCCTTAAGTACTTCTGAGCTGAGTAAGTTTGAGTATCCTTGAGTATTCCTTGAGTTGAGTAAGTTCGAGAAGAAGTAAGTATATTTCATTTTTATCAAAGTTCAAGCCTATGTTTATGCTTTATAATTCCTCTTACATGCTCGTACATTCCACGTACTGAACCATTTGGCCTGCATTTTCTCATGATGCAGACACAGGTATTCAGAATCATCAACTGGAGCTTCGTTGATACATCCGGAAGTTCGAGTTAGCTATGGTGAGCCTCTTTATTTTTCGGAGGATTTCATTTACTTTTCAGTTTAGTCAAGATATCGTGGGTTTTGTCCCGACTTCAATCTTTAACAGTTAGAGGCTTCATAGATACTCAGTGTAGTTGAGAAATCTATATTATTCATTTATTTTATTAAATGTTTTAAAGACTTAAGTTGCCTATTTTATGGCAAGTCGAATATATTATTTTTATTCTAAGTTGTTTATTGGAGTTAAAATTTTGTATTTAAGTTTTATGAACTTTTATTTCAGTTTTAAGCTTTTGCATGCTTAAATTAGTCTTCTGCTTGTAGTCAGCCAGGATGAGGGTTCGCTTGGGGACTAGCAATGGTTCTTGAGTGCCGGCCACGTCTAGGGTGTAGACTCGGGTTGTGACAAATGCGTTATTACTTTTTCCTTCTTGGAAAATTACAATCACTAATCTTTGAATACGCACAGGATAAATCCTCTCATGTGCAATAGCTTGCAATAAGCAAATCCTTTCCATTGAGTTTAACTGAAAAAGGAACTACGTGGGGACATCTCCTAACACCTCTTTTTGAAATACCACACTCGTTGCACCAAATTCAACCGAGTGAAAAAAGATTCAATGTGATTTGATCTCTGATTACCTTTATGAGATACCCCTACTGCATCAACTCAACCATCATTTCGAGTTAAAATGGCTGAAAAAAGAATTGAATCACCATTTCAAACACCCTTAACCGTTGAACTATCCAGTAATCATAATTTTTTTTTATTTATCATATCTTTAATAATATCATTTTAAATTTTATCCTTTAAACCACTAATATGTGACATTACAATAGTATAACTTTGTTCAAATATTATATTCATAAATTTATGTAACATTACAACAATAATATAACTT